>JAMKCH010087949.1:5415-39443 GCA_023653785.1 Ophioderma brevispina | reverse complement strand
TTTGAAAGCCATGCAATAGACACACAACACAATAGGGCTAGAGCCGTCACAAAATATGATACAAGAACCATTGCACAACAAAATTTACAAATGTATGCCATAATTTCAACAAGAATGCAAGTGATCCTGAAACTTAGGCAAAGTGCTCTACAATGGAGCTCTGAGACACAGGACATTTACATGAAAGGCATGTTCCATGCAACCATAGAGCAAGTTGATTTTTCTTTTGTTGTCAATAACCAGAACATAGAATCTGGAGGCCAGTTAGGTTTGACTTTCTGTACCGCTAACATTATATGCTCAGTACACACTACTTTTGATCTTGTTACATTCAATTGGACTAATCTGTGTATTTATTTTTCCATGTTCATGTATGACTTAGCAGGCTGAGGTTGGGGTCACGTATCTTTTATATGTCAGTGTCCTTTCGCTTTGATATGCCCTGGCAGCCTCTGTATGCTGGTCATCATTTTTATTGTTTTTGTTAATTTCCGAATGAATAAATAAATGAATAATAAATGAATGACAAAAATAAACACAAAAATAGCCTATACATATGTAATGTGTACCAGATTTACAGTACATGCATCATATCTTTTAATGCTCACGGTACGAAACATCAAACCCATCTGCTCAGCCATTACAATACATAACAGAACCACAAAACTGAGAAAACCAAGGACAAGAAATCACACCAAAATAAATATCCACAATACTTAAGATAACTACCACTAAAACTGAAAAGGGAACTTAATTAAAAAAACAAGGTGAAGGGTTTGGATGTGGGAGGATGAGAAGGCAGAAATCAAATTCTAAACCTGGAAACAAAATAAATGGTTTGTACAACTGTGAGGGGAGAATGAGGTATGGATGACCGAGCAAGATGGTGCATATCAATACATACTGGGGCTATAATACACACTGGACACTACTACAAGTTTTATCAATTTACCTCAGCAACCAGTAGGCAAAAATTGGAGAGACAAAACAACGGTGAATATTCTGTAGGGCATTCTTCTATTTAAAGAATGACTATCTCACTTTACATTTGATATTGATTAGATAGAAGCCGGTTCATACGCCAGGATGCGTCAGTGTATGTACAGAAAAAAAAAATTCTGTTTCAGATTTTGATCTTTATTCGAAACCATACCATGATGAAAGTTGTTCTTTCCAAAGGTACACTTTGACCTATTCAGTACTTGTCACTAACAACAATCATTGTTGACTTTTATTCTTCTTACACTGAAGTCAAGTTTCGGAACTTTACTTTTTTCAATACATGTTCTGCTAGGCCAAAAAAAGGGTCTGTCAGATGAAAACTTAACTCATAAGCTTTTTCCCCTGGTTGTCAAAAAAAAAAAAATATGCTATTAAGATGGTAGAATGGCTCCTGTAGGGCATGAAAGAAATGTTTATTTCCCGGGAAGGCAGCTGTCAATTTTTCCAAAAATGTATGTGTTTTTGCATACAAAAAGGTACATTTTCCCCTAATTTCCCTCCAAATACCAAAATTTCTGGGAAGGAGCTTCCCAAATTCCCTACTTTTTCATGCCATGGGCTCCAGTATGCTGTGAAAGCCAGGACGTCTTCTAACTTCCTCGGGTTCGATTTGCATAACAAGCTGACAAACAGTGCCTTAAGCACCTTTGTGCAAATATATTACACATCATAAACATTCAAATTTATTTACCTAATGTATAACGTTCAAAGCCATATCATTCCAAATGGCTTTAAATCATAACTGTTTTCCCCATTACTTTGAGGATACAACCCTTTCTTAATGCACACATTAATTTCCCTTGTGCATACATACTGAGCTGAGAACGTAACAGGATATTCCGGACATAAACACCATTGTTTCAAATTGGTAATATTATCTGTGGAGATTATCGCAGATACCCACTGAGTCAAAACTAGTCAATATTCTTAAGCTTCTGGATTTTACAGGGTGTTCCACTAAAAGTATGATGTAAATATAGAATTCTAATCTGTATGCCACAGGAAAAAGTGGCATAGATTGGATTTTCCGATTATTGAATAATTACATATCCTTCTGGCAGGATAATGAGTATCAGGTACAGAGCTCATTCTCTTGGAAGTGTGCCAACATTCTGAAAACAGGTGTTTACTCAAACTTCCTGTCCCATGATGAACTTAACATTGAGTGGCTATTCATGTAGCAAACATGGCTTAGTTTGTATGGAGATTATGGTGTCATCATTAATACCATGTAGCAAACATGGCTTAGTTTGTTTGGGGATTATGGTGTCATCATTAATACCATGTAGCAAACATGACTTAGTTTGTAAGGCATCAATGAAACCGTGTAGCAAACATGACTTAGTTTGTATAGCATCAGTGAAACCATGTAGCAAACATGACTTAGTTTGTATGGCATCAATGAAACCATGTAGCAAACATGGCTTAGTTTGTATGGCATCAATGAAACCATGTAGCAAACATGGTTTAGTTTGTAAGGCATCATTAATACCATGTAGCAAACATGACTTAGTTTGTATGGCATCACTGAAATCATGTAGCAAACATGGCTTAGTTTGTATGGCATTAGTGAAACCATGTAGCAAACATGGCTTAGTTTGTATGGCATCAATGAAACCATGTAGCAAACATGGCGTAGTTTGTATGTTATCAATGAAACCATATAGCCAACACAGGTTTGTATAGAGATTCTGGTGCCATCATTAATACCACGTAGCAAACACATTTTAGTTTGTATGTCATCAATGACCATGTAGTAAACATAGCTCATGTTTGTATGGAGATTATGGTGGCATCATTAAAACCATGTAGCAAACATGGCTTGGTTTGTATGGCATCAATGAAACCATGTAGCTAACTCAGGTTTGTATAGAGATTCTGGTGCCATCATTAATACCACATAGCAAACATAGCTCATGTTTGTATGGGCATTTTGGAAAGATTTCCATATGTACCCCCTTTAAAATTGTACAGGAAACAAATTCTATTTTTTTTATTTATGGCCCTACACTAACAAATATCCTAACCCTAAGGCCAAAAATAAAAAAGAATTTGTTACATGCAGAACTTTGAAGAGGGGTACATATGGAACTCTTGCCAAGATTTTGGTGTCACCTTGCTCCAGGTTTGCTCAAAGTCCTCAATAAAACAGTAAAGTTTCTTGGAAGTGGTTTAATACTTCTTTAAGAAGTCAAAAGTATTATTTGTCTTTCTGATTTGTAAGTGCAATTCAACATGGTCCACATCTGAGTAGTCAATTTTTCTTAACTTCCTCAACCTTTTTTTACAAAATGGATGTAGTATTTCTCACAAATTCTACAGCTATTAGAAATTTGAGCAACACCAGTAATACACACCAGCAAACCTACTACAAGGAACTGAAACTTCATTATTCTTTTGAAAGCACTGAAATGTCACTTATTTCAATTGAGCTGTCTGATTTTTTCGCTGTCATCTACATTTAACCTCTCTGTTTTCATTTGGTTAGGAGATACCCTGCACTGAATAAATTTGAAAAGCAAGTTAATCCAACAAACCATAGCTACCTGTATCTGTGGAAGTGTGTTCTCGGGAAGGGTTCTATCTTCAAGCCATGGGCGAGTACGATTGATCCACTCCAGAAGCTGTAAAAGAACAAATACGAACCACAAACTGTCATTATCAATAATACTCAAGTGTTGCACTCTGACAACATGCAATTGCAATCATTAAGCCATTTAAGGAAAAGTACAAAGTTCTAGAGGGCAAAATTGATTGAATTATGTTGAATAGGACATAATTTGTAGCAAATTGTTAATACATTGCTAAGTGCCGCTTGAGGATGACGCAAGAGAATGTAAACAGTAGCATAAATATTTGAAAATGTAATGGATCAGTAAAAGGCATTCCGCTCAATTTTCTTTAAATTTTCTGGGTATTTTCACATTTTTCATTATTTTTACCTAAACATTTTATACTTCTTTCTTGAGCCTGACTTACCATCACATGGAACATCTGAAATTATCAAACTCCAAGAAAATTTCACACATTCTAAATTTATTTGATCATTGGCATATTAATATCCTTCAGTTTCCTAATTTTCTTTTTCAAATTTTCAAGTTTTTCTTAAAATTTTTGTTATAATATTTTTTTGTTTTTGTTTTGCTTTTTGAAGAAACCTCTTCAAAATCCCCCAGCTATGTAGAAACAATTTGTCAAACACAGCGAGCATATAATAGATATGGGCCCACCACTGATACCATACCAAATCTACATGAAGTGATTCCTATACATATGACATGATGCCAAGTGTGTCCACTGCCTGGATTGTTCTTTTTTTTTCATATTAAAATATATTCCACTTAAAATATTAGTGGGTAATTTTGTCATCCTCTGTCCAAATAGATGAAGCATTTAACCTTACTTGGTATACAGAGCTTTAAAGTCTTTTATAGATTCAAAATGCCACTACCAGGTACCTATGAGAGCAGAAGCATAACCAGCCATTTATTTTTCATGTGTTAAGGGAACATATTGCTAGTTCTCTGTTGAGGTTTTGCTCCATATTTATTTAACTATGGCAAATCATTGATGTTCAAATTTTGCAGAATATTGTTACAGGAGTCAAAAGTCACATCAATATTGTTGCCATACTTGAACATGTCAACTCCTGTCTGACTCCTGAAAGCATTTAAGATTTTATCTGTTTTGTACCATTATTCCTAATTTTCCCCCAATTGATATTTAAGGGTCACAAAGTTCAAATATAGTGTTAATTTAATAAACCAAGGGATTATTGGGGAAGAACGATTTAACACCAGATTAAAATTGGGGCACATTTTGTACACATATTCATTACTAACAGATGATTTCCAGTGAATGGGCCATCATCTGGGAACTTTTATTCAGTACGTAAACTGCGAAGGCATATTATTATACTTCTCCTCATAGATCACCTAGTAGAACCAAAGGTTTGGAATTTACTAAGCCTTTCATATGATAACTTACACCCAGTAAAATCAGTACTTTTTTGAAAGAAATTTCTGAAAAAAATGTGTCCATTTGGTTATCCACATCCTTCCTTTAAGCTTACAGATATTTTTCCTTCTTCAGACTGGTGTACAACAAAAAATAATTATTTCAGAGGTTTCGATGATATTTGCTTGAGATCCCAGGGACCAAATATATTTCAAATGGATATGTGTTAGAGCCTAATTACAGTTCAACCGACCAAGTTTCCAAGGGGCCAAATTGGCCCTAGAGGTTTCCTGATGAGAATCCCCAACTTATTTTATCAATCACCCAATTCTTGTATAACTTTCAAATTGAGAATTTGACGAGATAATTTTCAATTCAAACACAAGAAATTAAGAAATTTCACAGTGGACCTTTAAAACTCCAAGCACATCTTTAACATGTATACCTCTCCCATTCCCCATTTGTATAAATTTGGATGCATGACTGCCTCAATAGAGCAGACGGTATCATTTCTATGAGCCATTTGGGACTGGTAAACATCTGCATTTGAGCATGGCAAAAATTCTGCTTATGGCAGCTCCATTATAAAGAAAGAATAGTTTGCAGACTTACATCACTGGCTAGTCTCTCGTATTCATCCATGAGGCGCTCGTTCTCCTGGTTGACACCCAGGACCTTGCAGATACGGCTAGCTGCTGTTTCAGCCTACAAAGAAAGGTATAATGTGAGTAAAACCTTAGGAAAGCAAGCAAGGAAAAACAAACAAATAAACAAAACAACAGTAGTAATGTTACTTCTTAGACTACAAACATTTGATATTTTCTGTATAATTGGCCTTATTTGACCAATTGCAAAAAAGTTAACAGTTCCAACTTTTTTGCATATTTGGGCAGGAAAGGATTCATATTTTTTAAAGTATTAGGCACTTGTTTGAAAATGGTGAACTTTGGGAAAAATTTTACAACAAGAAATATGCAGTCTGTAATTAAGATGGCTCTCACAACTGTGGTTTAATTACATTTTATTGAGAATATGTAAATGAGCTCATTAATATTCATAACCTGTCCAAAAAGTACACAGCACATGACCTCATGTTCTATCACCATACCACATTAGAAGTTAATTGAGTAATCGGTTTAGTCTGTAGAGTGGATTAATGAAAATCAGTTTTCTCCAAAATATGCAAATGAGCTCATTAATATTCATAACCTGTCCAAAAGTATATAGCACGACCTCATCATGTTCTATCACCGTGCCAGGTTAGAAGTTCATTATGGAGTAATGGAGTAATCGGTTTAGTCTGTAGAGTGGATTAATGCTTTTGCTGCCTATCCGCTTGCCCATCTGCGGTATAACTTAAGCCCACATTACACGTTGTGTTGTGGGGCCAAAAATGTTACCTATAAGTCAGTTTGTGCTTGAAATATAACAAACTTTCCCTGGCCTTCAAGGTCAAGTAAACATTTTTTCCCCAAATCCGCAAAGAAAAAAATTGAGCCTTTATCATAATAGATTCCATTCTTAGTTTTCTTCATAGCTACTTAAATTCAACCTCATTTGTTAAGATGCTCTTGTATAATACCCCGATCTTGTCTGAAAATACATGTGTTTGATGGATAAACTAGAGATGCATATGAAGTTGGCAGATGAAACGGTTTACCTTTAGGGAACAAATCAAAGAAGGTTGGATAAAATATTAATTGCTATTGTTTATTCAAATTTTCCACCAACTCACATTTGAGAAATATTAACTTCTATCCCCTTCAGGTCCTGTACTCATGTCTTAATCCATATGGGGTTGAGAGGGGATTTTAACAAAACCTCTCTTATGCTACTGCACAATATTTCTCTGCACAGGCTATCAAATTTTATGCTTCCTTAATTGCTGAAAACTGTCATGAGAGATTCAAATATCCCCCTTCTTTCTCAGCTGTTTCTCATCATTAAACCCAATCACTTATTTCAAAAGACAAAGCTACTTGACTAGCGGCAGTTTTACAAACCATTACACGACATCCCTAATACATGTAAAACCTACATTGCCTTGAGACAAGGAACAGACTAGGGATGCACTAAGAATTTGTTGTAACACTTGCGGACGACAAGGATTCGCTGCTGAAATAATAATTCAGCATTTAGTCTGCACTCAATTTTGAATGTATCTGTGCCACAAGATTTATACATTACGATTATAATTTTAATATAAAAAACACGAACTAGGACTCGGTTTGTACATGGTAATGGCATCACGCTATGCCACTAAATGGTTACTATATGAAGAATTCATGCGGGTCCATTTAGAACTAATCATCATCATAGCAACATTCACTTCTATAAGAATAAAGCACATTAAAGACTACAAAAACTGAGGGGGTGATATCCCACAATCCACCCTGATGAGGTCATGTGATCTCACGTAGAGCATGTTCCCAACACACACAAACCTGAACTTTTACACTATTTGTAGCACCGAAAATTGTATTATTTAATTGCTGACATGATCATGAAGTCTTGTGGTTTTTAGAAATTTAATGCACTTTTTATTCCCAAGTACTGATATATGTAGCACAGAGAAGTATAGGTATATTGCAATGCATTGTGGGATTAAATTAAACCACCCTCTGACTAAAATCCTTGAATTATAGTCAAAATGTGTTTTAAACCACCAACATTCATCACAGATATTCTGGCAAGACACTGACCATATTATAGTGTCTTATTATACATTAGGTACTTGCTCACCTTTTGTGCCCCAGCAAAGGCATGGTAGTATGCTGATACATAGGCCATAATGGATCTCTCATCGGGTTTGGGGTAATTCACAATATCTAGGATTAAATACATGAGACAAGATTAAGCATCTCTTATTCACTGTATACCAAATGTACATGTAGAAAACATACAGATAAAAGTGCAGGTCAATTGATGACTCAAATACATATAAAGAATTTAGCAATATCCCAAAACACATCCTATGTAATATTGCTGGGGGTACTAACAACAGAGTGAAGTACAAAATTGCACTACATACTGTACCACTTATAGCATGTCAATTCTGTAGGGCCAATTGGAGAATATTGCCAAGACTTCTCTCTCAGAACATATACTAAATTTAATGTTGGCATAGCCTCCTTAAACAATCATGAGGAAGGTCTGACTGTTTTGACTTAGTGGATCAAACTGCACAAAACAAGGAAAGTAAAAACTAACTATAATAACAGAATTGACTTCTAATGAGAATTATTTAAGGAAACTGTTGGTCATCAGATCTTTTTGAGAGCTAAATGGGTTAACCCTACAATTCTGTTCAAACCTAACAATGAATAAACACTTCAAATATATTTTTCCCGTCTTAATTTATTTAGAGAAATAAAATGAGAAATGTAATGTTGCTTACCTTCTGCATCCAACATTTTGGGGATATCTAAGTGCTTCTCTGCTACCTCAAAGGCCAGGTTGAGATTGTGCATGGGGTCATCCTGTAAAATACTGCAAACTTAGCTCAGGTGTCAAGAAACAACACACTCCCACTCCAACACACCATCACTTTACATACTTCATACACACACACACACACACTCTCACAACACACAAATTTATTAAAATCCCGTGATTCGACGGGCACAATACGGTGAACCATTCCATGAATACAAGATGCTTGTTTAGTAATGACTGAAATGCACATCAATTTGAAACACCATGGTTGTGTCATTTATGTTTGGGATTCGACAATATTAAATGGAACAACTGCCATATCGATTGCACTATGCTCGCTTGCTTTGTCACTGCAATCTCTGATTTGAAATTTTGCAGATATTATGCTAAATATAACAAGAATGGCCAGTGAACTTTGTGATGTTATTTCTTACTAGTGCATTTCCCCAGTGTGACCTTTGACCTATGTGTGAGACCTTTGACCTCAGATTTGTTCTGTGCTCAGGCCAGCGGTGCTTTTGACCAAATTTGGTTGTCATAGGGCATTTGTATGCAAATTGTCCTCTAGATTACCTTTGACCTTTAGGGTCACTCTGAAACCCTGCTAACAAATGTCATACTGTCCTCCCATACCTTCAGGCCAAATATCAGCCCCATATGTCAAAACATAACGAAACGCATAGCCGGCCTGACAGACTCAGACAGATCTCATTTTTTTAGTAGTATAGATGTGCTTTTGTAGATTAACCACCACCACCACTTTTGTGCACAGCACTATGTGTGTGTTAAATCTTGACTAATCTTACCGAAAGTAATTGTGTTTTGGCAGATATTGAATAAACTAGGCATAAACACTCACTCACTTGCAAACAAGCTATAACAATTTCTCATCATGCACTGTTCTTTCATTGCTTTTCTTTCTACTCAAACTATTCATGCCACATGGCTTCTATAAATGTGTTAGCTTTTATTCATTCAAATGACAGTCCTACTGAGTTGTCTAATCCTTATCATCAGTAAAGCTACATTGTGATACCAATTGTGCTGCCACGGTAACAAAGTTGCCATGGCAACAGTTACACATAATGTTTCCTCACTGATAATAAGCCCTTTCTCACTAAGGGGTACTTGGGATTGGGGTGTCATTATCTAACATGCTTCACTTTCATCACTATAATTCTCATCATTCAACTCATTCATGCCTAAAAACTGCAAGGGGTCAAAGGTTTGGGTGCCCACCAATCCCCAAAGATCATATGTTAGGTTGCCTAAATCCGTGGAACGTGCAAAAGTTGGGCGTGTCAGAGGGGGTCTCTCTTGGAGAGAAACAGAGGTGCTTGTAGTAGTATTGGTTAAAGAATTTTAATAAAAAAAAGCACTTTTGTGCAATTGAAATTATAATGTAAGTCAAAGAGGATTGGCATTTAAAGTGCAAAATAGTAGTGCATAGTGTAAAGGTAGTTCAGTTAAGATGCTGGTGTTAGCAGTGCTATAGAGGTTAAGTACTAAAGTTAAGTGCAACTCAAAGCAAACATGCAGAAATAGCATAGCACATGCAAGAATATATTGCAATTACATTTGACCTATGACCTCAATCAACCTCTAACTTTCTTCATGTTATGTTGTGTGAAGTACTATGGATACAATGTCATGCACACACCATTTGTCAGTCATGATTTTGAACTCCAATTACTAATTCTGATAATATGCCAGTGTATTTCAAGGACAGTAAAACCATATGGACATTATAAAAACCTTTGAAATTGCTACCATGACAGAAATTAAATTTAAAATTAAAGGTAACTCATTGCCTAGAATGTAAATTATCAACCAAAGGAGAAGGCAGCTAATTTTGTGTATTTATTCTTTACCCTGGGTCCATATTCACTGTCAAACTTAAGCATTCCTTTTCTGTATAATAGGATGAGTGGAATTGTTGGTTGACCAATTCTGCATACTATAATCTGCATATGAGATTATTCCCACCCAGTATAAAGGTGTTAGCAGACTACCGATAGACACATTCATTTTTTCTTCTGATTTCATCTCAGCATTAATGAACATTTTTTTTCATATTCAATGGTAGATTATCTAATGCAGCCTGGCTCCACATCTCTGCTTGCGAGAAATTTATCACTGTGTGGAACTATTTAGAACTACTTGGATTTGGCTTAAGGGTACAAACTGCTGCCTCCTGCTGTATTTTGCCCTTTTTGAATACTGCAATCTTCATAACAGTAACTTATAAAATCTTGTATAGAGTTCTATGAAATCATCATTAAATCATAATATAACAATATCACTTTGAAAGGTAATTTTGGTCTGCATCTATTCTAAATTGAATAAAGGTTCATTGATAGGGTCAGGGCATGAACTGTTCTTTATGCCCGATGCAAGGCAGACAGGAAACAAAGGTTACGAAATCCTATAAATAACTGTACAAACATACCCGACATTCTCTTGGCCGTTTTTGCCATAAATTTAAATAACAAATCATTTAACCCTTGAAAAGTAACATTTTCCTCAATGCTTTGATCATCAAGCCACAGCCTTTCATGAACTCGTTTACGATTGGTGCACGAGCCACTCAAAAGCACCATCAAGGTGCTGCTTATATTCCCCAAATGATTGTATGTGTGTGAAGCTACAATCTTGTTCATAAGTCTTATTGGCAGCTATGCAAGGGAAATAGGCTTGAAGCACATTGTCACTATAACCCTTCCCCGTCTCCTCCCAAGTCTGTGTAGAAAATAATATGCAGCGAGATTGACCAAGTGTATATGTATATGCAACAATGAATTGAGGGGGCAGGAACCAAATCTGCACAGAGTGATCCGACAATTATGAACAAGATTGTAGATTCCAGTATCCATACATTTGTGCTAGTTTCTCAGAGCACCTGTACCAGCACACATGGGTCAACTTTATCTTGAGTGATAGGTGAATGTGTTGGAGAACAAATCATAGTGACTGACATACTGACATGTGGAATGGTATTGTACATGAATCTCACTTTCACTACTGGCTACATACAACACACCCCATATCAAATCATACATACATACTTAGAGACCAAAGTTCTGTTTTAGAGAAAGCTGACCAAATTCATGGAATCACCAAAAAGAACTTGGCTTTGGTGGTAAAATATCCCCCATTAATTTTTCTAGATATTAAATCTGTCCATTTGTGTAATACACTGTCTTTGTTACAAATTTCGAGCAAATCTTTACCGCATGTCATATGTACATGACAATCATGGAAAACATTCTAAACCTGAGCAAATTTACCCACCAAGGGGGTGGGTGGAGGATGTCCTAAAGTCTCTTTTTTGTGTTACTTAAAGCAGAAAAAAATAGTGACTTGTTGATTTCGAGAAACATTAAACTTTGGTCTCTATACAGATTGCTACATTAAATGCAACACACAAAAGTAACTGAAAAATATCTGAATTTTTAAAATATATAAGCAGGAGTGATAATGCTTGCAAATGATAAGGGAAAAAATGTTGGCTAAGTAAAATGAAAAGACCACTTTCTGTGCAACCAACATCTTAACATAACTGCAGGCAGACCTTCGTAACAGCTTCACCATGAAAAAAAACAAACCGGGGAAAGCCCAGGCAATCCACGTATCAGTGAAAATGAACTGCACAAATTTGTAAAATATGTTCACTGTCCATTGCAAGACGCTATGGCTGAGCATGTATCACATGTTGCATTTTTACGCACTTTGTTGCTAGCATAATAATAATAATAAAACAGTGCTTATAGAGCGCCTTACACCGAGGTCTCAAAGCGCTAAAGTGTTTTTGCTAAACACCCAGCTTTAGTGATAATACAAAGTTTTTTCGTGAACAAATGCCAGTGAGACAATAAGGGAAAAACAAATTTGAGAAGTTGCAGTCCATAAGAAATAATAGAAGACTCTGGATTCGAACCAAGTTCACCATGTAATACAAAACAGATGCAATGTGCAGGGTGGTTCCTCAACTTTGGCATCAGAAAGTGGTCAATTTACTTCAGAGTGAAAAGATGAGATTTGGAACATGATATCACAGAACTTGGGCTAAGATGACATTTAATTTCCAAATTGAAGAGCATGACTTAGGTAAATAATATGAATTCTTCCCATGATAATTTGGATTATTGTTAGCCTAAATGAATATGAATGGCCAATTGCAGGGCAAGGGAAGTGAGTTTATTTATTGCTTGGTAAAAGAAAACAGGAAAGTAGTAATGAATAAGCATCTCCATCGAAAGCAGGACTGATAATATTTGAAATTTGTCATTGCCTCCAAAATGCATAATTTAGTTAAACCCAAACTACTACTACTAGTGTTTTATCTGGTTTGTAATTTGCATGAACGGATGAGCAGTTATGAAATACTTCAAATTGATTTTGAGATTAACATTAAAAACAAACCAGTTAATAATCAAAATGGTTTCACTAAAATATAAATACTTCAAAACAAAAACGGTAAATAATGTGAAAGTTGTGAGTCTACTCTGTAAAAATGAAGCACTTCTATTTCTGCTCTTCAAGAGGGCTCTCCTAGACTGCCTACGTTCCACGCGACTGGGAAACCCAACATACCTTCTTTAGTGATGAGTAGTCAATTAGTTCTGGGCGGTGTCTGTGGATGAGAGCGCAGAATGCCAGGCCATCTTTCCAACTGTGAATATGAACAGAGGGGAAAAAATTAGCATAAATGATTAAGTTGGTTATCAGTTAGGGCTACAGACCTAAATGTTACTTTTTTAAGACTTGTTTGCATGATTACTTGTCAATCAAAGTAGACCCAACTACTAAAATTTGCTGTAGCAGTATTTGAACAACTGAGGAAACAGATGCCTCTCCTTCCAATTGCAGTGTTGCCAAACCCGCAATTTGGTAGCCAAATTGGGCGACTTTGTAAGGCTTACCGCAACGCCCAATTTTTTTACTGTGATTTCTTGTTCAAATTTTTAATACAGGTTTCTATGGGACTTCCGGTGTTGCCCGCAACTTTTTAGCGATTTGGGCAACTTTCCGATCCCATTTACCACGATTTGGGCAAAATATTTTTGGCAACCCTGTCCAATTGCATCAAGAAATAAAATGCCATATCCTTATCAGTAACTTTGATTGACAATTGAGTTGTAATGTGAGAAATTGCCTTACTTTAGTCTCTAATTCATGTTCTTTAACAGAACCTAGTAACCCCAATTAGCCCTGTTACTCTCTGGAATGCAAGTGCTCTATCGCCTTCTAACATTTGACTGGAATAACCAGCAAATGCTTTCATGTCAACAGCAAGAACCCTCCATATTGGTTACTATGACAATCAAGAAAACATTTCCATGGTCAAAAGTCAAAGCTGGAACATAAACTGATACACACCAGAGAATGAGAAGGCTTACTGGAAAAGATTCCCTATTTAAAGGACTAGGCTGTGCTATATTTTTGTTAATATGTTCTAAACCATTGACATGTAAATGAATTGTTTAGCTAATTAGTAGAAATATTTGATAGTTTGGGCCATAAAAAGTCACCCTTTGTAAGTGACGTGTGTTTAATGCATTGTTTGCACAGCCCTAAACAGCTTAATGAATTATACAGCGTGAAAAAGGGCAATGTTTCCATTAATTCGGAAAGATATGGTTTAACATATTACAAAATATAGCACAGCTTTGTCCTTTACATCCCTTTTAATCTTCTACTAAGACCTTCACCAAGTGAGGTTAGAATTACATGATTGCAAAATCTTGCTTTCTCAACCTAGCTTTGTAAATCATGTTTTAGCATATTATCAGGTTTATTTTTGACAATTTCTTCTAGAGCTCTGTAATCAAATCACAAAAAATATCCCATTTGTCCTGGTATGGAAGTGATTTGGTCTTGACCAGCATGTTGCTATGGTCTTTTCTAACTGTCCAATCCTATGGCATATATATAAGTACCGGTAAGTATTTAGATGACCTTATTGTTTCGGCAACATATTTTAGAAAAGTGTATATAGACGATCTTATTGTTTCAAGTCGCATAAATTGCTTTACTTTTGAAGGAAAATCTGAAAATTTGGTTATTAAAAATTTTCAGTGCTGGACTTGTTTAATATAGGACAGAATTTGTTTTAAAAAAATAGTATTTGGAATTTGTTACACTTTTGAACCAAGTAGGGGCAAAGGATTCCAACTACAGTTCTCCCCAATTTTGTTTCAAATTGTCTCTTTAAAATACACACCCGAGGTCATTTTTGTTCAGGCATGACTTCCAATTAATACCCATTAGATCTTAATAACTCAATTATTTCATCTTTCACCCAATTCAATAATTACACCAACACAATTTACGACACTCAGGAAATTAAAAATAAAATCCAATCTCAAAACACGACGACAATATGCAAAACATGCACGCAACATTTTGGTCTCAAACCAGCCCATGCTCATCCAGAGGCCTTTGCTAGGAACATCATTGACGAGGGGCAGAGGCCACACCAGAGTCCTCACTTTCCCAGACGAGTGAGATTGCAACAAAATTTCACGGAAAATTCGGCCATTTGAAATAGATTTTTGAAATTCTCAGCATTTCAGCAGCACATAGACTGCTACCCTAGTGCCTCGTGTATTATGATGTTGCTAGCAAAGCCTCAAAGATAACATGGGCCCAGCTATTCATTACATACTTATACTCCATGCCTGAATACGATCCTGTGAAGCTATAGCAGATACAGCAATTTGGCCAAATAAAATATACGGGTTGTTGACCTTGTTTTAAAATGTATTTATTTATTTATGCCTGTTTTACATCTCACAGTCCGCAACATATTTCTTTCTCTCTTATTTGGGTTTGTTTATTCTTGCTTTATAGCTAGATGAAATTTAACTGCCCCTCTCCATTTTACAGGGTATGCTAGACTGCTTATTTATGCTGTTTTACATCTCGCAGTTGGCAAAATCTTTTCTCTCTTGGGTTTTGTTTATTTTTACTTTATAGCTAAATAAAATTTAACAGCCCCTCTTCATTTTACAGGGTATACTAGACTGCTTGCTTCAAACAGTTATTAGTCAAAACTTTAGTGTGGACATTTATTTACAAAACACCTAACAATATATTTATTTGGGGTGACAATTTTTATTTTCAGACATAGCATTATTTTGGTGCAAAATTCCCGATTTGTAAATAGTCAAAAATATTTCAAAAATCATTTCTCACAAAACTTGGAATTTGTCTGAAACTCCTGATTGCTGATAGTATTTCAAACATGATAATTTTCACCTGTTTTTAACTATATGATCTACTAGTTCAAAGCATTTTCACCTTTCACAGTACAGCTGATTAAATCAATGCATAATGGAAAGGAAATTCATATTGTGTGGCACATTGAAAATTGTATATTAAAACATACAATTCTATTTCCAAATATCCAAATTTAAAAGCAAGCTCATCCTTGGAACTGATAAACAGGCTTTTATCATATAACCTTTTATTATCTGGACAAAAATATCTGCTTTGAGACACAAACGCAAGCCCCAATGCTATTTAGACAGCCAGCGTATTGCGATATATTGTCAAGTGATATGATACATCCGACACTGACACTAATGTCACAGCTATCATTGTTGTCAAATGGGCTCATTTTCTCCACGCTGGTCAATGTCCTCAGGAATAGACAATAAAACCGAGGAATTCTAAAACTAGTTCTTTCTAGCACAGCCCATGTTTGAGCTGCAGCTGTAAAAAATACATGATATTGCATCTGCATGTGTTCTATGGGTTTGAATTAGTTCTGCACTCAAAATATTCTAGGTTTTCAATTTTTTTAAAAATGTGTTCTGAGTCAGGTTAGATAATCATAAAAACTTATTTGTGTGTTCCAATTTGTAAATTTGGATATTCTATAACTCAAATTAGAATTTTGTGTTGTATTGCACTATTTTCAATGTGTTATACAATTTAAATTCCTTTCTATTGTGCCATGGCTTTACCAGGAACTGTAAAAAGGTGATATTTGAAAATGGTACATTATTTGCAGCTTCTTTCCGGTTCAATAAAAAGCTGAATTTGTATTCACTGCTTGCATTCGATGGTATGCATTGATAAAGGATGTTCAATGTGAGGTGATGTGAGACCTTTGGCATTATTATTCCGTCCATATTATAATGTGAAACCAATTCATAACAAGCCATATTATAAATTAAAACAACCTCGGCTTCTTCTGCAATGCAAACTAAAAAGAATTGGAGGGGAAAAGTTTTGATAATTTTAAGCAGTAAATCTCCAGATTCATCTCTATGCATTAAAATTCTGCCTTTATTAAAAAATTTGATAGAACATTCAAAATTCTGCAGGGACATTTTGACAGCATTAAGTGAATGGAGAAAATGTGATATATCCAAGGAAGTTAAAAAGAGAACTCGCAGCTATACTTTGTTCGATCTCGAGTTTGAGGGCGAAGTCATGATGCGACTCTGCATTTGCTCAAGCGTTTCGATTGTGCCGCCTTTGTTCATGTGCATAAATGCAATTCCAAAGTCGACACCTGCATATTAGGGTGTGAAAGCTAACACATGCAGTGACGCCACCCTCATCACACTTGAGATTGAACAGAGTATAGCTGCCATCTTTGTCAAAAATGGGGAGAAGTTGGTGTATCTCCTCTCTATTCATAGCAACAATTGGGAACCTTTGTTGAACCATATAGCACTTCATAACTGTGTTGTACTGTTGAAGAAAGGTCGGTTGCAGTTTGAAGCCCTTGCATGTAACCGTATTACGAATAGCTATGCTGGATCTGATGGTATCCATATTGTGGATACATGACAAATTAAAAGTTACCGATTGCTGTTAACCCCCCCCCCCAAAAAAAAAAATCCTGCGGTATATCAACACCATTTCTCAACAACAATCCAAGATGGCATTAAATCAACAGTTATACATGTGTGAGCTCAGAAACTACAAACTGTTTCCTCATTTCTCTATTGGAGCCTCACGACACAGTGCATCAATCAGCAAATGTGGTTCACTCTGTAGCAAAGAACTACATGCTAAAGACTTTACCAGCACTTGCTGGTTCCCTGTGAATTCTTTTAACTGCAGAGAAGGTTCTGGGGCTAAAATGGTATTACACCTAATGGAACACATTTTAACAAATCATGTCCCTTCCCTTTGTTTTTCACCTGATACAACTTCTCTTTTAACCTCCTTGAATATTTTACTGAAAGGTCATGTCCCAGTTTATAGTATATGGATTACAGTGTGTACCTAATAAGGTTTAACTAGGTATTTTTGACATTTATATTGTGTTTGAACGTCCTAATGAACAATGGACTTTCGGTATGTCAAGAACATGCCAGAAAATACTTCAACTGTTTTCTGGGGCTTGTGCGATTTGATACTGAACCAGCCGACCGACACATTCTACAGAGCCTGCAGCATCAATACAACTAACCTTTACCGAACCCTACTAAACAAGACAACGCACGCTTGGGAACTTTATCATCTTGATAGCTTTTCTGACACATTTCTCTTCATGTATTCAAATCACTAGGTGCTGGAACTTCAAAAAAAATCTTAACAGCATTTCTAACACCTTTATAGCTTTCACCGCAAACGCACGTATCAAAAATCACAGAACCGATCATGTTTAAATCTGAGATTTTAATTAAAATCAGTGAAGCAGGGTGCTAAAGTACAGCGTTAACCGTGGTATATGCACTGTGTTATAGGAACCAAGCTATTTCTGTGCTAGTGTGTTTTCGGTGCTGGAGTGACTGGATGACTAATATTTGCTTTACACCAAGGAATGTGAAATTGAATACATCAAACTCCACCATGCAGAAAATAAAAATCCATTCAACATCTACAGAAGGTCAACACTAACTTTTGTGCACCATTTTGTGTTACTATCTGTTTCACTTGTCTTTTTACTTACTTGAACTAAGTTTCTAAAAATTAAAACAATACTCTCAACTGCTGTGCAAGGTTTGTGCCTGGGGTTTTAACTTTATAGTTTAATGGGGAAGTGATGATGCCTGGGGATAATGGGGTAGAATTTTTATGGTCCCTAAGTTTTTTATTTTTCATATGACAATGAGTTATGAGGAGATACTTAAGTTATACTTTGTAGATAATACAGGGGCTCAAAGGAGAAAAAGCTTTTTTTTTCAATGATCCAGACTGTATTAGGAGTACATACTGAGACCAACACACCTTCCACATATGACATGATACACAAAAAAGTGTACCCATGTTTGAATAACCAGAGTTAATTGATTGTTAATTAATACACATATTAATCTAACTAATCACATATGGAAAATGGCAGTGTTAGGCCCCTTTCAACAAATTCTAGCAATTTGTAATTTCTGATCGAAAAATTGGCATTGCAACAACTGAAAATTCTTCAAATATACTGGCAGAATACCTAAGCACTGATAATTTTGAAAGTAAGAAAAGGTTCACCCCCAAAACTTTTCAACAACCAAAAAATTAGCATTTATTGCAAACATGCCTACCATTTTTCAACATGCTTTTGATGCAAACAATTTGTCAAACATATGCATATGTTAGTTGTATATATATATAAGTGATCTTAATATTCAATAAAGTATTTATGAAACTGACAATATCCAATCCCGGATTTTGGTTGTTTCCCACAAACACTCAGACGTCAAATGCTTGAATCATCCAACCATAAATGCAACCCATTTCACCATTTCCGGGTCTACAGCTATACTGCCAATTATGAATTATTAAACTATAATTTGTCTCTTCTCTTAAACACCGTATCAATGACCCACTACACATTGATCTTTTTGTAGTTTCAATCAAAAGTGACACACTCTGTGTCAGAAATGATGTTTTTTTCTTCCATTATAGCAAAATAGATACATTTTTAACAAGAGTATAATTTTCACTCCTTAAACATTGTTATGGATGAAATTAACATTACATGTATGATTTTCATAAGCTTCTAAATGAATATGTATTTCTGAAAAATTAATTAAGCATGAACATGTTTGCATGAGAGTCAGCTTCTAAAAGTCATTAATACTAACTTTGCTATTCTGTTCAAAATATTGAATCAACTAGAAATGTTCACTTTCTAACCAAAAAATATTCAATTTTCTCCCGCCCCTTTATCCCTTAGTTTTAAAGCTAATTTTGGTACCTCGTGTGGAAATTTTGGACGTTGACATTGTTGTATGGCTTCGTCTTGCGTTGGCACCACAGAAGTAAACCGGCCTTAGATGAGGATTCTGCAGTGGAGTAAATATGCAACAAACACACAAACAGGGTAACATGCAATACCTCTATATACATGCATAAAACAGGCCAGGTTTAAGATTCACAAGTTATGCAACACACTAGGGCCGGGCCATGAGTGTACAAGGCGGACACTGCATGTGTACACATGGTGCGATAGTGTGCTCTGCCAGCTTCTTGCTCAATCACAATACATTATAGTCACACAGTCACTACAGTACACTATATTTAAAAGCAAAAAACAGTCAAACTTAAAAAAGAATTCAGCTCAAATTTGCAGCCTGTCGCTTGCATTTTCAGTGTTGCAGGCAGGTAGCCAGGACTTAGGTTACCATGGTTACCTTAAGTCAAAGTTGGCAATGTGTACGTTCTTGTATGGCCGCGTCTTTCGCTGGCACCAGAGTAATAGGCCCTCCTTTGCTGTGAATTCTGCAGCGGTGATGATTGGCGCACACAAATTTTTTGTATGTCAATTTTTACGGCAGAGGAAGAAAAAAAAATGTAGCAAATCATGCATGAGTTAGTGCCATGCCAGAGTATGCAAATGAAATGGTTATTTTAACACACACTTTAAAAAAAATTAAAAATAAATTAAACCACCTAAGAAAATTCATTGAACATGTGACTTGAAACAGTTAATGCTTAATAACATGGTTATCTTAAATGGGGGGTGTCAAATGGTTAATCCACAAGGTAGGACTGCCCGTTACCTAAGATGAAAGTTCTGGACGTTGACGTTCCTGTAGGGGGCCGTTTTCCGTTGGCACCATAGGAGCAGGCCTTCCTTGGCCGAGTGATCTGAAACGAGGTAGAATGAGCCAAGTTTGGCAGCTGGCAATAAATGTTACGCTAAGAAAAGGAAACATTTGATTAGTAGAGTTTACAATAGGGGTGTACTCAGACTGAAACAAAGAAACACACCAGATATTGTTAGATAAGCATTCTGTTGGAACAAATCACAAGAAGATCAGGCAACACACTCATTTAAGCAGTCAATTGACTACATATGGAACACAGACACACACAATTTATCATTCCACAGAACAAACTAGTTAAAAACAGATGACTCTTTGAAATTATTAGAAGCATATTAAATTCTGGTCAGCTCTGTACAACACTATTAACTGTTATTCTTAACTTTCTTCGGTTTCAGGAGGTGTTAACTTTCGCATCAAGTGATGTCAACTTGTATTGATCTTAAGGTGTTTACAGATCTCTATCGGCTTGGTGTCCATTACTATGTAAAGCTTAGAGTGATCAGTTAGACCCCTGGGAAAATACCTGGGATAGCTGATCAAGGGTACCTAAATTTCTAGTGTGCTTGCAGAAGTCAACTTCTCTTTGAATGTGCCTGAGATGTCACCGAGTCCTTTGAAAAAACAAATCTTTAAAATATGCCGGTGGTCTGGGAGCCATTTCAGCACCCCCCCCAGCAAGATCTGGAGCAGCACCCCCAGTGGGAGACCACTTCTTGAGAGTGGAACCCCAAGAAGCTTTTTGGGTTGTTGTAACCATATTTTTCAACTGTTACAAAATACTCTTTGGTGTAAAAATGACGTCTGATACAATTTTTACCAACAAAATGTAAAACATTGTTTCAATTTTTTTCACGTTTTTTTTAAACTACCCATCAGATTTTTGGGGTCAAAATGCCAAAATATGGAACTGTGAATTACTTTTGAAAAATGGTATCTGATGTGCACAACAGCAGAAAAAACCTTGCATGGGAGATTATTTTAGCTAGGTTCTCACAGAGTTCAAATGTAGGATTCACACAGCAGCAAAATACCACTTCAACATTAAGTAATCATGTTATGGGTTTGCTATGGATGATTACAATGCAATAAATTTGTACTCAGCCATATCAAAATGAAGTTGCTTTACCTCCTAATTTAATAATATTTGATAAAAAATATTAATGATAATAATAGTTATTTGTTGTAGAACTATGGAATTTTTAAAAACCCTTGGCCTCTCTCTTCTCTGTCAGATCCCATTAACAAGTTTGCACAGAAAATCAAGGCTTGACATGGTACTCTGACCAAAAATTCCAATATATTTTCAAATGCAAGCATCACATTCTATTTCCCTTTCACATAAAAGTACTTGGAAGTACTTGGGTGTTCTGAGCATTTTAAAAAATTATTTTGAAAGGCCTACACCACACAATAAATGCAGTTGATCTTTCATTTTGGGAGGATAGTAAATGGTTATTGTATTAAGCTGGGGTTAGTATACACGCACACACATAGCTGACCTTTTCTGTCAAAACTAGGACAAAATTAAACAATTCCTTTTTTTCTTTGACATTCACTAATTTTTTTCCTGAAATTACATGGTTTAAAATGATATCACATACTGAGAATGCTGTCGCTTTTGTTCCTTCAAATACCAACATTTCCCGTGAAAATTCCTGTTTTCTATTGATTTTCTGGCAGGTTTATTGGACCATAACTGCAAAACTGACAATTAATTTGTCTGGGTTTTGACAGAACACGTCATAATAACAATCTAATTGAAAACTTGGGTTAACCAATCTGCAATCAGCCAATTGAAGCTGAAGTTGTTAATTAAGTAGTCAAGTTGTCCACTCCTGTCATGCTTGATTGGACCAGAGTGATGAGATGATCGATTACTTGAGTACTTTTAATAATTTAAATCTGTCAAACACACCTGTAAAGGGAACATGCTTAGCATTCTAGGTTATGTAACAGTTATGCTTCTTGAGCACAAATTTTACATTTTAAATTTACACATGATGTTTAGCAAGCAGATCATAGAGGGGTTTATGAGCAGACAGCACACACCCTTGTTCAAGCTACTTATCAAATATTTTCAAATCAATACAATAATGCATCCACATGGAATATTTAGTCATACACGTGCAAAGCAATGACTTGTGGAAGTCTGCAAATTGTGGCAGCCATTTCAGAATGTAAATTCACATTGTAACTGTGGAAGAGAACAGATGGGCATGCTGCAAACACTTCATGTATGTGATGCATGATTGATAGCAGCAATATTGGATGTGATGATCAATTGTGAATGTCAAATCACTGACCAGGCAAGAACCATATTATGCAGTTATGGATTACAATGAACTAAACGTTAACTTACAAACAGCTCAGAAAATTGTCGTTCATGCATGTATACATATGAATGTATTTGTACATTTGCGACCTTGCTGTGCATGACCTTTTGAAGAAATCTAGTTTACAAATAGAGGCCTATCTGGTAAGTTGATTAAGGGTTGCTAAGGATTACCAATCTTCTCTTTATAAAGGCTCAATATTCTGAACTGAGATGGTACATTTCTCTCCTGCACATAGAGATCATGGCATTATATGATATGCAGACAAATGGGAGCATAGAAACCGGCTTATTGATAATTGCAATTACTATGCATTGGTAACTTCCATGTGGTGTAGGATAACCATTCACCATTATGTAATTGATTGGTCAACCTAACCTGTACTGGTCAAGTTTTATTCATTACAAATTCAATTTTATAAGTCAAGTCCCAATCCAATAATTTTATAAAAGGAGTAATTATTCCCCCCCCTTTAATTTGACCTGTGCTTTAAGGTTTGGAACCTTGTCAATGGGATTAATTGACGATGTTTATATCAGCAAGACCAGTTCCCAACTGATCTGATACCTGACAAATTTTAGGATAAGCTAGAGCTAGACATCAGTAGGTTCAGTAGTAAAGTTTCACATTACATTTAAAGGTACTTGTTCCAATTTACGTTTACCTTGTGCTAAATAATTATGGTAACCATTAAAATGGCCGTTTTTGTCTCTATCTTGGGAAAGAAAGGTATTTGGAAGCTGAAATTACAGGACAACAATGAGAAAAATATGGCTTTGATATCAAAATTGATACTACTTAAGGGTAAATGGGGGTCTCAAAGATGATCAGAACAAGTACCTTTAATTCATACACCTATCAATCACAAAAAAAAAAATTGAAGTAAAAAAGTACTGCTCAGGTCACTTAACTCTTTTTGTAAAATATTTTTTAATAACAATATTATTAAATGATGTAATCAAACCACAAGATTAGTTCTTAGAACCCCGTTTACATTGGGCAAAAAACGCAATTCAATTTTTTTTCAGTTTCTGGTTTCTACGTTTTTACCAAGTCTAAGTCAACTTGAAGTTGACTGGCCAATCATCCGTTTTGCTTTCCCCTAAATGTAAATTGAGTGCTTGAAATCGATAAGACTTCAAAAGATGGAATTTGTACGTTTATTTTTAATAAATCTGAATAAGTTATGACCGAAATTCTATTTTTAAAATTAATTTCATGTTTACCAACTGCAATGAGTGAAACGTGACTGTGCACCAATGGCTTATACCAATCAATTATCTGAGTGAAAATACGGAAATCACTTTCAGTTGCAAACACCTTAATTTATGCTAATCTTCAGTTATAATTCAGAAAAAATATTGAATTCAATTAAACTTTTCTCTTGTACAAATGCACTATTTGATAGAGGATTACCATAAATTTGCTTTGAGCCTTATGTTTACACTATGAGAAAGCAGATGTCAAATGAAGAAAAAAATTAATACTGAAATTCCCAAGATGCAAACGAAGTGGAGAAGTGCCACTAGTCACACACATGTTTCACACTTGCAAGAGATGCAATTAGATAGCAACTAAATCAACTGAATTCAATTTATTGATGATTAATAGCAACATCTAATTTTAACAGAGTCAAATAGTGACTGTATTGTTTTAAACAAGCTTTGAAGCAAATGTTACAATCCAATCAAAAAATTAAACTGACTTTTCCCCAGTGTAAACGGGGTCTTAGGCTGCACATATAGGTTACATGGACATAAACAGAACGCATCAAACAGGCTGCATTCCACTGCAAAACACTTGTTACCTACAAAACAGAATCTCACATTAAGAAGATATTGGTTATTTTCCACAATTAGTTATGGATATGAACATTTGAACAGAGATATACACTATGCAATAAATGGCATACAAATTAAAGGAGTGTATTTGATAACAATAATAAGAAGTATGTGGCCAAGCTGGATTGTAACCGTAACCACTTCCTTTTTGCTTTGGATTTTTTTTTTCATTTTCTTTTAAGGATTTTTTTTTTGGGGGGGGGCATTATTGTAACTATTAAGAGCTTGTTTTCTGTAAGCATCCTAAAAACCATTACCATGTAATGATCTTTCTGTAAGATATTGTTATAAAGAGAAGATATCAGTAGCTTCCCACACTGTACTGGTAGTCATGCAAATTGTGAGAGAAGAAACATTCTTAAAATGCCAAGTTTGTAATCAGTACTGTCAATTTAGCCATGTTTCATCTCTAACGATTCACAACAGTACCTGTACAAAACCTGAATTTGAAGCAATGCATTGTGGGAAGTGACTGATATCTTCTCATATTGTTACCTACTGAATATATCAAGTTAATGTTGAAGAATGCACAAAAAATGCTCCCAATACATTGTATTTTTAGTCTGGTATAGTACACAACAGAGTCAAATATAACAGAAATGTTCCTGCCTGCTTAAACCATCACAGTAGCAGTAGTAGCTAATTGAGATTAAGGTTAAATTCAAATCGGCACAACATACTTTTCATTTTTGTTTTATCAGATCACATACATATTTTTGTCAGATAGTTCCTTATCTCATAATACAAAATATAGCACTGATAAGCAAGTGTGAGAAAGTGACATGGTTATTTTGATTTCTAGATCCTCCAACCACAGTATACTTTAACAACTTGTCTTAAATGCTAAAGGTATGTCAAGATTTAGAGCACTTGTTTCAAAACATTTTTTATGTCAATGAACACATGTATATTGAAAATATCAGATGTCAAAATTTTAATTTCACATTCTCAATATCCATTTGAATGTGCACAAAATTAAAGTTTTCTTTCTAAATCTATGAATAAAGCACACTCTAAAAGCATTTATAAAATGATTTTTCCTATATTTAGTAAATAAATACACAATTTTGAGAAGTTATACAAAGACTTCTGACTTGCAATGTGGATAATCAAATTAATACTGAAACAACCACAAGTGCTTTTCACATTGGAGTTCCTGAACATCATGAATACCTAAATTTGTTTTGGTTTGATTCCGACTTACATACCTTCTACTGAAATATCCTGGATAGCAAATCGGAGGATGATGGTCCATATCATACCTAGGGTCATCTTTAAGTTGCCATCAACAATTTCTGTCAAGAAAAATAAAACAATGGAATATTTCAAACCAGATGGAATGACGTGCTCCACCGGGAGCAATTATAGGTCCCTAATGAGTCATTACATTTCAAGCATGACCTAAACTCTTGCTGCTACAAATTTGGCTTTTAAAATAAAATGTCATCTTCATATGAGCATGGAAACAAAATGTTAAGTTTAAGTAGATACAAATGAGATTTAGCTACGATTAAAGGTAAAGGGGATCAATCTGTGTATACAGAAATAGTGCCCATATCTCTTTCGAAGCGATTGGGCTAGACTCCACCATATAATGTTACGTAGCTGTAGGGGGATTGCTATACCTCCTCTACAGCGAGTCTATTACCTTCCCAACATTGAATAATGCTGGTACCCATTTATACACCTGGGTAGAGAGGAATGATTGAGATAAAGTGCCTTACTGAAGGGTGCAACATGTTCGCCACAGCGGGGCTCAAAACTCACAACCTTTGGCGTGTGGGTTGGGGCTTTTTCCACTGGACCACATGAACCCTCTTAAGATTCTGCGAACATTATATTTCATATTTTAATTTATATTTATTGAACATGGGCTTAGAAAAGAGTTGACATGCTTAACATAACACAGGTATGCCATCATGGCAACATGAATTTCTCAAATATAAAATGTTCTGAAAATTGCTCTCCTCTGAAATGAATACCTTTCCTTCTGAAATCCAATTCTTAACCTAAACCTGTTAAAAATATATATCGATATTAGCAATTAATTTAAGAGAACTCACTGACTCAGATGGATGGATTCATAACATACAATAAGAACATTACTTTTCAATACTAGAATTTTGCATCCACCATACAACCACCAACACATAACAAGCAAGTGCTAAGTGATATGCTCATTTTCACATAATTCTTTCTACACATGGCTTACATTAAAGCACATAGAATTCACCGAGAGTAATACCCATCCATCATCTACATGGTGTTTGACAATATTATTACTGTGATTTCCACCACTGAGTATTGGATTGAGATCGAATTGACAGATAACTGAGAGAACAAGGTAGCGTTCAGGGCTGCTGCAATAAAATGATTAACTCGCAAGTAGTTTTACACGGGAAGAGCCAACCTTTAGAGGATGGAGGAAAAGCTGAGGAAATATAATTAAGGAAAAGAGATGGAAGAAAATGTTTCTGTCTATCAAGCTTTTGGATGAGCCACTACGTTTAAACAGCTATCTGGAATGTGTATCTCGTACTTCATGGATGAGGCCTCTTGCTGTGTACTACAAGCACTTTTATGCACAACTTCGCTCCTTACATCAGTGTGAGGCCAAATAAAGTATATGTAGTGAATTAGGGAGTTGGGTTAATCACATAAGATTGAGATGAGTTAGGAGTGTCACACTTTATATGCCACACTGTATGAGAGAAGGATTTTATCTATGAAGGGACTTGGGACCCCAGGCAAAAATTTGCCAGATCCCACTGGTTTGACCCAAGTTGTTAAGTCCAGAAAAGAATTGTCCCCACATCCAAGGTTCGTCCACTTAAGTTGATTACAAAAATATACTCCTGTGCCAAAAAAAAAAAATCCCCCCATTATTGTGCCTTTGTAGGCTTGGTAAGGAACATTGCCATCTGAATAAGGGTATACATTTCTTGGCTTAAATCTCTTGGGATGCACATATACAACTATGAAATGTATTCTACCAGCAAGTCCAGAAGAGCCAAATCAGACCAAATGCAGAGTGGAAGAGGGTTCCACAATTGGACTTCCACACATTGTTTCTGAGTGCATTAGGAAAATATATATTTTTTTGCACAGGAGTATATCACTCTTTGAAAATACTTTTAATGCCAATAATGATTAGGGACCTCTTTTTCTAAACCTTTAATTTTGCCCTGGGAACAATTTTGGCCTTTCCAAAACCAACTCAAGGCATCCCCCGTCTGATTTCGTCCCATACGATCATTGGCTTAGTGAGAACAGTACTGGTGATCAAACTTCAACATAGAACAGAGTCCAATGTTTTCAAATTTGTGATTTGGTACATTGACATTGTTCTAAAATAACCTGAAGAGTAAAATGTCAAATACAATGAGACACAGATGATAGCTAAATGCCATCCAGGTCGGATTCCAAATGCACGCACAGATGTCTAAAGGTGTCGTTTACTGAAACTTAGCCCCAAAATAGTAAGCGATATATGTGGCCCAGTCTTTGTGGGGTTCCTGCCAAGTTTCTTTTCCAAGGTTATTTCAGAAGATGAGTACAAATTCCACAGCTGTGGCCTGTAATTATGTAAACTAAATTCTTAAAATTAACACACTTTTTCATGCCTTTTTACATCCTTCTGTCTGATGAACACACTTTAAACATTGTCAGATATAGAAATGTAAGGACATAGACTTTCTATTTTCTAAAATCCAATTTTGTTTTGCAAAATAATATTTTTGGTTTCTCCATTTGTCTAATGCAAAACTGTATGAATGTTTACTTGGGTCAAAATATGTCTCATTGTGTATATGCAACATAAAGTATACTCATGGCCATTAACCCTAATGCCACATCAGGGTTATAGCTAGCACATTTTTAGTGGTGGGTGTTTATATTTGACTTAAATTTAACATATTTTATAATGTTATGCCTTAAATTGTCAAAATCTGCATAAAATGATTAAAATTGTCCATTTTTTGCTCTTTTAGTGGTGGGCTCTAGAGTTAAAATTGGTGTTAAGTGGTGGGCTCTGAAGCTGAGTGGTGGGCTCTGCCGCCCACCACCGCCCACCACCGCCCACTGTAGCTACATCCCTGTGCCAAATCTATTTCTAGCCTATCTCCCAGGAAGGAGTGAAGAAATGAGGGAAGAGGGGAAGAAGAAAAGTTGCAAATTCAGGTCAGTCTCGAACCAGTCTCAGTCTTGGACCCTTCGGGGCCCCAGTCCCAAGTGTCGCTGGCCCAGCCAGTGATTTCGTGCCCACATGTGTCTTTCTTTGATGAAGCAATCGCAACAGCCAGCATTTTTCTCACTCAGCGCTGTGGGATTTTGTGAGATTCAGTGGTCTTAGGGTTAGAATCAGAATGCAGGTAATATTGTCTTGTTACAACAAATTCTGTGTGGAGCAGAAATGATCTTAGTTTGAATTCAATTTTGGACAAATTTGAAAGCAGACATTGTATAAAATTCATGAATTTGATTCAGATAGAATCAAGAATTAAGAATGATGGTATGCACAATACTGGCATATTCCGTTGTTCTTTGATCAAAATCAGATCACTCAATTGTAGGAATGTGAATACTGTTAAGTGCACCATGCCCGTTCCGAATCTGTTGCCATGACTATAATATCAAACCTGGACAAAATTATCATGAATTTTAATTTTTCCCATTTAGAAAACCAGAAATTGGCTTGTTTTCCAGTAAAATTTGAGTTTGTACTCATTCATTGCAAGTCATAATGCTTTCCTGGACTGTCTTGGTGGATATCAGATGAGTGGGTTATTTCTGAATTAGCCTAAGGCATTTTAGATTAGGGATGATTGAAAAATGCTGCTGACACAGATAGGCCTGCACAGTGCTAGACCAACACCGCTTGAGATATGAATGGAATCAAGCCTAACATTCAGTTGACTCATCTTGACTACATGTTAGGGTTGTCAGCAGCATTCAGCAGTTGTACCTAGAAACCAAACCTAGTTGCCCAAAATAATTTTCCCAAATCATTTATGGGATTAGAAAGTCGCTGGTAATTGCAGATGTAATACTATGTACTATGCCTCAGAAATTTTGCTGAAAAATCACAGTAAACGTTTTTTATTGTCTTGCGGTGAGTCTTTCCATGTCATCCATTGCAGCTTTGGCAAACTGAAACCACATTAGGACTATTCTCAGTAATGACTAGTAACACCTACAGTATGGGAGCTACTCTTAAAGTGGGTTCATACTCCATCAGCAGACATATGCAAATGCTAGCCTTTCAACCATGCTTTTACACAACTAGTATGTTCATGCATCTGGCTTGCAGAGCATGTTTGACAGACTAAGGACAGCCAAAGTTTGCCGATTAAAGACACTATCAGTGATTTATCCGAAAGAGTCAAAATATTTGAAATTTGCAGGAATAGCTTAAAAGTGAAGAATAAGCCTGTAGAATTCTCATATGTTACCTTTTCTAACTGAAGAATTAACCGAAAACGAAGAAAACGGCAGTTTTCAAAGATACGAATCTCCATTCAATTACGTGTAGTAGTAAGTGTCCGAACGGACACTAATGACTAAAACATCCGATTTTGTCCTAGTTAGGTTGCTTTTGGTCGTATCATTTGCAGGGTATGTTAGGATACCTATACTTCTTATTTTTTCGATTTTCTGATTTAGCAAATCACTGATAGTGCCTTTAAGTATGACCCCAACATTAGTCAGCTACCCCACTTAAAAAAAGCAATTTGTATTAAAATGTATGCACTTTCTAGCCATGATAACATTTCTAACAATCATTTTCATTGATGGAACATTTCACTGAGGGATTGCACTAATTTGTCTTATGAAGCTAAAAATAATAATTTGTATGATATCCATCCACCGACCGATGTATATTGTGTGTCTGCCTGGACATCGTGTACAGGAATGCCTTCAGTTAAATTCTTTTCAGTGCAGAGATGGTGGTCAAAGTGTACATGCACTGGCTCTGTATTTAGAAATTCCCTTGACTGATTTGATGTAGCTCTTATACCATCATGCATAATGTAACCCAAATCTGAATGGACAATTTTATTTGCCCAGGACAGGTCTGCTACATTATACGCATGGGCAAGTTCTTAACCCTAGCTACAAATTCATATTTATGCACAGGAATCAGGGACATTTGTCTCTGTGTATTATGTAATAGTATCTTTCTTAGCAAATAATGACACTCAACTAGTTTTGGGTCAGTGGTTTTTGAGATGGCTTTCCAAATGAACTGTGGTTTTTGGAAAACCATATCAAAAATCACTGACTTTACAGAAATCTACTACAATTAAATAGTATACACATGAACAACCTATGTGATGTGATTATGCCACTGCTGAAAGTTATTGTTATTTGAAACTTTATGAATAAATTTGAGCTTGTTAATTGGCTAAATGTCTCTCACATGATTTGAAATACCTTCACTATTTTGATGAAGACGTATGCAAGGTACTATTTACGTCCGTAAATAGCACCTCCAAGCCGTAAATAGTACGTCCAAGCCGTAAAAAGTAGCTGGCTGGTGATATTGTGCATGCGCGTAACGCAGCGAGAGGTACTATTTATGGACGTAAATGGTGCTTGAGGTTCTGAACCTTGCTGTTGCCTTGCACTGAGCATTGAAAGACAAAAATTATGGAAATTTATTAATGAAGTATATAAAACAAATTATACTGCCTTTATTCGATTCGAGCCTCTGGCTTATAACTATACTAAATTTTTAAAAGTGACAGGGCTGAAAAATGAAGACATTTGCTTAGTTCACCACAGGGATATGATAAAATAAAGATTACTTGATTTACCATGCATTTAAATTCTTCATTTTTAAACTCTGGGCTTCTTTCAATTTTTTCTCCCTAGTTTCTTGGTAATTTTGTCTGAAATTCCTGTTTTACCTTCTGCACCAATGGAGACTAATCTGACTCCTTTGGATTCAATAAACGACAATGCCTTGTTAACATTGCCAATATGATGGAAACGCAGTCGACCTCTTTCTGGTTTAGGAAGTCTCTCTCCCGAGATCACTTCTAAAAGTGTCATCAACCGTAATCCATTTCTATAGTCATTTTCTATATCTTCAATTTGTGTCTGTGCTTTTCTTAAGTGAGAGTTGCACCAGGCTGTGAAGGTCTGAAATGAAACAAAAAGAGATATATGCCATCATTAACTACCTGATGATTTATTTATGTTAAATTGCTAACCTTGTTATTATTGATGAAGACTGTCATTTTAATCATGTAAGTAAATATACTGCAGCAGGGCCGTACGCAGGATTTATTTTGGGGGGGTGCGGGACTTCGAAAAAGTGGACCTTTTTTCGAAAAAGTGGACCTTTTTTTGGTAAAAGTGGACCTAACACCGCCTAAAAAGGTCCTTTTTGGACTTTTTGAACATTCCATCACCAAAAAGTGGACTTTCTTGTCAAAATTTCTCTCAATTTTGGACCTTTTTATCGAAAAATTCAGCAAAAAGTGGACCTTTTTCCCCTTTTGTGGAATTTGGGGGGTGCGACCGCACCCCCCGCACCCCCCTGCGTACGGGCCTGTACTGCAGGAAACAAGTGGTCAGTAGACTCTAGAATGCAATGTGGTATAGCCTGCAATTATGCAAAGGAACAGTAAATTGTCATGCGAGTGCAACAAGGTCGTAAGTGCAATAGCTGCCATTTGTCAGAAATTCCCATCAAAAATTATGCCACGGTTCTCCTGAAGAACCATTTCAAGAGCCACTGACTAATTGAGTTATCCTATTACATGGAAGCACATGGCAACTACTGCACTTACGACCTTGCTGCACTCACATGACAAAATGTGTTGTTGTTTTGGATGTATGACAACTAAGGGCCTAAGGTTTGCGCATGCATGTGTGTGTATGCACATTACGTGAGTGTGTGTGTGCGCACAAATATTTGGGAAAGTGCCTGGCTATTGTGCTTGGCTATGCATAATGAATTCTTCCAAAGTTTCAATCTCTTTGCGAAGAATTCTTCCAATATATCATTTTGCAGTATTCATTTTGCAGTATTTTGCAGTATCATTTTGCAGTATTTTGCAGTATTGCAATATATATTTTGCAATAAATTCTTCCAATATATCATTTATCATTGTATCATTTATCATTTTAAAATGTTATAACATTTTAAATTATCATTTCATAAATCTTGCATGTTGAGGCGGAAAATCGCATTATGTTTGGAGGCAATTAAACTATAATCTTTCATGATCGGACTAACAACAAATCACGAAATACAAAACAGCAAATTCACCAAAAATCACAACAAGATTTCTTTGATGATTGGCTGGTAAAACTCCTGTAAACTCCTTAAATATCATGAGCTTGATCTTCTTTGGACTCTTTTGGTCCAATGTTGCATCAATCACACCATGAGGTAAATCATTACTTCAGTTCCCGATAATCGTTACTGACTAAGGACCATACTATTCACAGCATCTTCAATTGGAAACGCTTCATCTACCGTAACAAGTAACATACGCTTGTCATGGGAGTCGATAAACGGATCTTTTTACATCCCCTGTTCCCATGGTGATGTGTAAAACCCAGTGTGGTTTTGTCAATTATTTGTTGTTGCCAGCCCCAGATGTAAATTAGCTTGTAAAGTGAACTTCAGTCTAAAATTTCTGTTTAAATTGACCTCCGGGTGAACTGGCGAGTGTGTTACGCTAAAAAGTGATCAAACAATTTATTTTGCCAGTAGATGTGGACATTTTGAAATGGTGATATTTTTCAATAGCCACAAGGCACTAATTTACGTGGAAAGCACTTAAAAATACATGCATGCCTGCGTAATTAGACCATGGCACCACACTGAGTCTGTGCACACCACAAACCTTGAAATCCATCCTGAATTTCAGATGAATGAAAGCGAAACATGATTTTGATTTGAATCACTGTTTTTGAGTATGAATCACTGGGATTACACAGGATGTTTTTATTAATAGAGATACATGTGTACGTGCAGTTCAAAATACTTTACATGAGTCTTTCCGATGCTTATCTATTCAGATGTTATTTATAGCACTACATGTATTTTTCCCCCTTGATATTAATCTACTTGACTTGGAATTGTATTCAGTGGTTCATAATATTAGATCCTCTTGTCATAAATCTGTTCAGTATGTATTTTCTAAACCATGGCACATTTCTGGACCAATTTAAGTGGCAGGTTTCATGAAAACAAGTAGGCCAAGAGTATTAATAAAATAAACAATGGAAAGGTGGAAATTTCTGGGAACAAGCTGAAAATGTCAGAATTGGTGCAGAAATGTGTCTAGAATAATATACTAAAAGTCCCGAAAAATCCTCTTTGTGCATTTTCAGAAATAAGGGGGCAAAGTTTGTACAGGGGTAAAATTACGAAATATTTCAATTGTCCTTAAATGTGTTCCAACATTTTTGTCATGTCCCAAGGATTAAAAAAA
>JAMKCH010087947.1:0-10284 GCA_023653785.1 Ophioderma brevispina | reverse complement strand
GTAGTTTTACACCCTCAGTAAATTTAAAGGAACTGCAGGAGAAAAAATTACTTGGCCAAAGACGTTTCTAAAATCATCCCAAAGCAAGATTATCAGCATTTAGACTTACAAAACTGTACTCCTTAAATACTTTTAAAAAGCATTAAGCATTCTCTTTAATTCAATGTGTGCAATAATTAAAGACTGGTGTAACACTTAGACAGTGACATGTTGTGATCAAGCCAAAAAGAAAACGTCCGGAAAACGTGAAGAAAAGGATTCTTCGGTCTTCGACGCATCCGTCATGTGCTATCCAAATTTTAGCATACAATCAAGGGGGCAAATAGAACGACTACACCTGGCACAAAAAGTATCTCGGCATGTTTTTCGATCAGTATGGTGTCAAAGTCAGACCATTTTGAAAGTTTTCGAAATATACATTTTATTGTCTAGGTCTTGCTCTTTCATTTAATACCTGGCTTGTAAGAAAGCGTGCAGAAATGGCCGAGAGAGAACGCCCGAAAGACGCAAACCCCCAAAACCAAAAGTTGCAGTTTTGGATTTTTCAATGAGCATTGCAGTGTACTGGGACACGAACACGTGTACCACAATCAATATTGCAAGTAGGCTTTCTCTCTCATTCAGTCGGAAAACCTCTTTGTGGAAAATCAATACACACGTATTATTGCGTTGTACCACACAGTGACCATTGAAAATCCAAAAACTGCAACTTTTGGTTTAGGGGGTTTGCGTCTTTCGGGCGCTCTATCTCAGCCATTTTTGCACGCTTTTTTACAAGCTAGGTGTTAAATAAAAGAGCAAGACCTAGGCAACAAAATGTATATTTCGAAAACTTTCAAAATTGTCTGACTTTGACACAATACTGATCGAAAAACATGCCGAGATACTTTTTGTGCCAGGTGTATGTTCGTATGCCAGCCGCCAATCAGAAAGCATTTGTTAGTCTTGTAGGAGATTGGATCTCATATCTCCAAACAGAGTGAGATCTTGCCAAGGAAGGTGTATGGACTCACTGAAAGCCTGCTGAATATTACGAAGGAGAGCGACATCTTGACACTCGATAAAATTGAACCAGACCCATTTTCTGGGTCCGTGACTCCCTTTGCTCTTCCAAGAGGAGTAGACTTGAGGGTGCTTTGTGGGTAACGCCTTTAATCCCTACTTTGTCACAAAAAATAAATTCTGGTGGGAAGATGGGTCCACCGGAAGACAATCTACGGGGGGGGGGGGGGGGGGGGGGCGATGCCTCTGTGAAGTCGATACTATCGGTTGTGTATCATCTCCCAGCAGACGATGATATCGAACTCGCTATCGAACTGATAGCATGCGATATGTGGACTTATATGATTGTCGGAGATGTCACTCCATATGAAGCTGATCCAATCTTTATCCTGAAGTTCTTTTAAATTTACTGAGGGTATAAAAGTATTTAATGAGTACAGATTTGTAAGTCTAAATGTTGACAATCTTGTTTTGGGATGATTTTAGAAACGTCTTTGGCCAAGTAAATTTTCTCCTGTAGTTCCTTTAAATATACTGAGGGTTTAAAACTACCATGATACAATATGTATATCACACTTGCATGTTGGCAGAGAGCCATTGGAGACTGTAGAGTTCTGTTCTTCACGTTTGTTTTTCGGCATGATAACAACACCGTATCATAGTCTCGCATTAGTCTTGTATCATGCCATACTTTGAATTTAAGAGAAATGTTAAAGTATTATGTATAGAAGTCTACTTTTACTTTTACTAAATTTACTTGGCCAGCAACGTTTCTTATAATTACCCACAAAACGAGACAATCGGCATTAAAGGCCCTAATTTGCATAGTCTTAGTATTTGAAGGTTAACATGTTAATGACAAATAAACATAATTTATGAATGCCTTTTAAATTATCCTCGACCCTAAAAACATAGGTCTCTTCATCTTATGTGGGCAGGTATGTGGAATATTGGCCACGATATGCCAAAATATGATTGTTGGCTAATGGCGACCCTAATTTGCATATTATGTCATCATGTGGACATCTGGTAATTTCCATCTTGATCTTTGACCATCGAAACATAGGTCCAGTCACCTCATTTGTTCATTTATCAACAGTATTGGCCGAGATATATATCCAAAATTGTATTTTTCTGTAATGGCGATACTAATTCGCATAAATTTGCATAAAAATGACACGTGGAACACTTTTTGATTTTTTTTAACATAGCTAATCGTTTTCCTCGTATTTTTTCTGATATAGTGACATTGATTAGAAGTTTATTTCAGGGGGGTGTTACGCTCGATGAGCCAAGACTTTACCGGAAACCTAATAGCAAAGCCAACAGTGATTTATTAAAAAAATGTTCAAGAACCATAATTGAGTGACTATTTTCCGGTCTGAGAAAAGTAGATTAAGATATTTTCCGTTACTCCCCCTGATAGCGTCTATACCTCATGCAATTCCATCGGTTAGCATAAGAGGGTGTAACGTAAATCAATGGAAGAGCCGTGTCTTTATATGCACGCGGTAGTTTTTGACCACCACCCATGCTCCAGGGGCAGGTCTTCCTACACTTTGTGTAAACACAGCAGGCCTCTGAGCCCTGCTCGCTACTCATGATTCATCGTAAGCGATGAGAATTCAAGCGCTTTTTTTCACATTTCTTACACACTTATGAAGCCGGGAATTATAATTACCAATCGACAGAGATCAAGGAACCTAGTCAACCAACATTTATCGCTATATTGGCGAAATTCAAAACAGGAGAAGAGGGGCGATTTGGGGGTTTCTTTCCATTGGAAGATGCATTGCGCAACAAGACCTGTGCAATCGCCTTCGTCACACGAATTTACCAAGGTCAGAGAAGGAAGGCTTAAGCGTATATTTTGGGGCGTAAAATCGCAACGAAATATAGGGTTAGTTTTTGGCTTTTAGCGGCTATATTATACGATTATTTTAAATTAAAGTTTAAATTAAACTTAAAGTATAATATACAACTTTATTTAATGGGATAATTATTGAATGTGAAGCATTAGGTTTTTTTGGACACACTGGTAGTGTATATATAAGCGACTGCCGTGTTAAAAGTGTATGATTTATATGTGTAGGTACTTTCGGATTTCTTGCAAACATTTTCGCATGTGTTAAACTGGATATAAACTATTTTCGAAATTTCTGAAAGGACATCGCCGGTTAAGGAAAGGAGGAGGTCCTCTATAATCATCATAATTATATTTAACCGCCAATTTTGAGTTGGTGTTTTACAACTACTTTATCATGTACACAAGGTGTTTTTATCCCCAAAATTCACTTGTATAGAAGAAAAAATGAGAAAGTCTGATAAATTTCAGGGGCATGCTCTCTGGAAAAAGCAAAGCTTAGAGCATACCTCCATCAATGAAAATTTATTACTTAAATGAAGAAACAGGAAGATGTTGCATAGCTGCCCTTTGTTATGGAGCTTGTACGTGATGCCTAGATAGGCCTTTTGTCCTCCATAAGCTACAAAGAGGTTACATGAGGCAGCCCTTTATAACAATACCCAAATACCTATTAGCTTATGCTGCTAAGATTTAGATTTGAAAGCTGAAATTTCAGGAAGACAATGAGAAAAATACGGCCTTTTATCTGATATCAAAATTGATACTACTTACGGGTAAATCAGGGGGGGTCCCAAAGACGATCGGAACAAGCACCTTTAATAGCATGGCCAATGTCCGCGCTATTTATATTATGGGAAAGGGTTCAAATATTGAAATTTCAATTACCCATTGAAGCCTGTATTATAATTTTCCATAAAACTGACTTTTTGGGAATTTATATAAGTGGGTTTTTTTGAAAACCAGCAAAAGGTAAACTCTGAGCATGTCGCTTTATAATGCAAAACGTTTCAAGTTCATCCGTTCTCATGAAAACTATAGAGGGCGTCCTTCATTCCTTATCCGGCGATGTCCTTGTATAAGACTATAAAAAGTACACATCTATAAAAGAAAGGATTCAAGGAATCCAAAATGGCGAAAATTTGCAGTGGCGGATCAGGGTCATCAAAGGGCGAAGCAGAGTTAAAAGATTGCGTGGTTTCAACCAACACGTTGCACTGGTTAACACAGCACTTAACGCATGTATGGTTGCTAGGAATTTAACATATTGGTCCACTTGATACAACAATAATCCTACTTGAATAAAGATTTCTGCATGGATAGGTCTGCTTGTCAATAACACAGTTTTTAACCTTCTCTGCGCCCCTACTTTACCGATTCTGAATTCGCCATTGATTGGAAAAAAGGTCATCGTTTAAAAACCAAATAATGCCAAAAAACCAACCTTTGCACGAACGTTATTCTTTAATGGCATCCAATACAGAAAAATTTAATTCGATGATTTGTATTATCCTGAAACATTTATTTTTATTTGATTCTGGATATATATATCACGAAATTCAGTACTTCAAAACACCCACCTCGAGCTCAAGGTACGTTGAAGGTACCTCAAGATACTTTGAGGAGTATACAAAGATACTTTAAGGAGTACCTCAAGTTAACCCTTACAACGATCTATATTTAGAGAATAAAAGATAGGATTTGTTGTTTTGCTTATCTAATATCGTGTCATATTGGATGGGCAGTCCAATATTTTTATAGTAGTCTCAAAATATTGGACTACCCATCCTACAAATCCTATATTTTATTCTCATTCTTATTTAGTTTTGGTTGTTTTAATCACCGAAAATAGTTTTATTTCAATAATATTAGTTTAAAACACAAAATATTCCCCCACTGTAAAGAAATGAACCAACCCGTACTACCTGCGTGCACTGCGTAAGCTTATACACGCGCGCGTAAACACTTGCGCGGCGACGCACTATCTAATATCGTCTCATATAAGATAGGCAACACCAACGATATTGCGTGTTTGCTTACTAAACCCCGCCCACTGAATAAGAATATACAATATAATCTATAAAATAATATCTAGTAATTTCATCGAAAAACGGAATTATATTCACCATAACAGTGAAATAAACCATCTAGTCTGATCATGCGCTATTTAAAAATCGCGCTAAACTGTATAACGTGTTATGCGATACGGCCGGCACGTTTGCGTCATACATGCCATAGAAAATACACATGAAAGCGTCACGTCTGAAGGTGTATGACGATAGTGTGCCGTCCGTATCGCATAACACATATACATATTCCATATACACTAGCGCGAATTTCAAACAGTGCATGGCCGGACAAAACGTTAATTCATTTTTATGGTTAGTATAATTCAGTTTTCCATGAAACCATTCGATGTGTGTTCAATAATTATTTTAATAGCGTATATTGTATAAGTTATTTTTAGTGCAGGTTCTCCTTTAAGATAACCTAGGGGAGTATTTCAAGATATCATGAGGAGTACCTCAAAATAATCTTGAGAAAAACCTCCAAATACCTTGAGGCGTAGATGTACCTAACGATATCTTGAGGAGTACCTTGGGGTAAATTCGCAATTTTGACGTAATTACTACCGCGAAAGAGGTCAACCTGGTCTCTAATTCCCGTATGCGTACCTACCTAAATACCGTAGCTTATAAACATTATCAAGAATTTGGGCAGGTACGCATACCGGAATTAGAGGCCAGGTAAACTCATTCCGCATTACGACCTTCGTCTGCATTATCTAACAGATACGATTGGTTTGCTGAACTTGACCTTCAATGGTATGGTTTTCCATGCGTGTCTAACATGATGATGGATGTCGGCGGCTTGCAATTCACGGCAGCGCCTTTCAATGCATGGTACATGGGGGCAGAAATTGGCGCCAGAAATTTTGGTGATTCTCATCGATACAATATGTTAGAGGTAAACTTTTTACTTAAAAAATGTTCACATCTTTATGAAGGACATGGAATATCACAAGCACATTCACAGTGCTTTAATGGCAAAAAGTTTATCTTGTATCCAAACACCACACATATGTATCACCTGTACATCACATGGGAATCTCATTAATATCACGTGGTGGACCCTTTATGACAAAGCGTGTATCTCGTATTATAGATCCAAAGGTATTAGGTATTCAGAAAGGTATTAGGCCAGTCAAAATAGAATGAATGCTGCCTTAACCCAACACTTATTGCAACAGAATCAATTCCAACAGAATTGTATTGAGTATACCTTTAAAAACAACATATCAAAAGTCTACTATAATCAAAGGAGTGGAACATATATTTTTAAGGGGGCCCGGTAAGGTTTATACAGGGGTCAAAATATGAAAAGTATCAAAACGCGTCGAAAAGTATGCCAACGTGTTCGTTACATTTCCAGGATTAAAAAAAAAAGTATAGTTTGCCATATCTGCAGGTTGTAGTTCAATAGTTATGTTTTAAAATAGTGTCAAGGTCACAATGGGGGTAAATTTTCAGATATATCCGTTCGTTATAAAAATGGTGTCAAATTGTTTGTCTAATGGTACAGAACCCGAAAATATACTGATTGCACCATCTATAATATTCGTTGCATAATTGGAACGCAAAATAATACTGGGGGCTACAGGGTATATGGGAGGTCACTAGTCATAGCTCTGTAATTCTTATATAGAAAGTTCAAACAAAGAATCTATTTACATTTACTTATCTAGTGGGACAAATTTAACAGTTTACAACCAGTCCGATCAAAATCGGACCATTCTATGACTTTTACCCCAGGATGACCTTGAACTGTTATGAGCCTATTGTACTAAAACTATAACGCGTAGATAGGGCAAACTATACCTTTTTTAAACCTTAGAAGTAGCCCAATAAATTGGTACATCATTTAAATCAATTCGAACAATTCTAATTTTTTACCCCTGTAGAAACGTTGCCCCCTTATTTCTATATGTTCCACTAGGTTGATTTTGGTAGACTTTTAATATATTATTTTTGGACTATTTCAGAGTATATTAACGCCAAAGTTGTTTCTGTTGCAATTTGTGTGGGGTCAAATCATACAATTATTGGACTATGTGGGTATTGAATGAGGGGCATTGGGTGGAAATTAAAATTCCACGCCAAATCTCTTGAAACATGATGTAGTCCGATAGAGAAAAATCAATTCTATGCTTAATGAAAGCATTCAAGTCAACGTATTAAAACGCATTTATAACTACATTAACTCTGCGTTTTCTACTTTTGCAGTAGATTTCAAGTAGAAATTAGTAAATATATGTGAACTCCATGCGAAAAAAGTGAAGCTAAACACGTCGAAAATACGTACCAAAATGGGTGAAAGTCTAAGTCACGAACTACAAAAAAGAACATAGTTAGGCCAATGAAAGTTTACCGGCATCCAAAAATGCTACAGAGTTAGATCTTGATGTGCGATTTTTTGCATTAGTTTGTCTTAAAAAATGGTTAATTATGGCATGCTAAGACGGCCATTCAGATATTGGTGTTTTCGATCTGAAAGGCGTTAGCATGCGTGGCAATTACACGCATGCATGACGCAAGGAGATACGAACTTCCGTGCAGAAATGTTGTTCACGCAGGAAGAAAACCGGGCTTTATTTGGGTCTCTTGGAAACTTTCAGATGAAAGAAATAGGTGGTTAACACTTAAGTGTATAAGGTCTTGTGCATATCGGTTGTACCGATTCAAAATGGCGGCCCAAAACCGATTTTTGCAATGCGCACCCAATTCGCCAAAAATGAAAAATTCACTTTCCCAAAGGACTTTTTCCATAAAATTTGGCTTATAATAGGAGAACATAAATACATTAACATTGTTGAAATGAAAATTTAAAAAAAAGGACAAAACAAGTTTTGAATAGCGCTATCAAAATACTTAAGCTAATTAGCATAAAAACGCCATGGCCGATTTGAATTCCGATATTTAGGCAATTACATAAAATCTTGGGCAAAAATAATTTAGCGTTAAGACATGGCGCGCAAAAACAAATGAATGTTGGGTGAAAAAAACAACATGTGCGGTTCTCGGGCCGGACGCGAGCCGGCAACCTCCGTATTACTACCTATAACAGCGCTTTTACTCGGTGGGTGTCCTGCGGAACTTAAACTGCGAATACTCACCAAAACAAGTCGGGTGAATTTCGTTTCAGGTCGATCGCCGATTAGTCAGCTATTTTTAGTACACCCCGAGTCTTGATTTTTTGATAGGAATGTTCCAATTGGCTAGCCGTTAACAACATGCGGTTCAATCAAGGTTCAATGAAGGGCCTAAAGTGAACTTACTAAAATGCACGCTAGGGAAACGATAAATAAACTCTATGGCTATAGATAGAGTTGATCTATCTATCCATTATAATTTTTTACAGTCTTTTCAAACTGCATTTTCTAACAAGTACGGGCACTATACCGTAGAAAAATCTTACCAATAGATAAAATATACCCATAATATTATCTTATCGTATTTACTAAAAATGAGTCTTTCATTTTGATAAGATGCACATCGCAGGTACTTGAAAAAGTAAACATTACAAAACGGTTGGAATTTGACAGCTTGATCATGACTAAATTTGCCATATTGAAAAATTGAATGTTTATAAACAAAATATACATATATTTATAACTTATCTACAGTCTATGAGAATAATTGGTTCTCTCCTATGATAATAATTAATTAAAATTGCTAATGAAAACCGCCCGAAAAAATATCGTTCCTCGTACCCATGAGTGTTCATGCCGCTCACCAAAGTTGACCTTTTAACGGTTATATGCGTCCTTGGCGGTCCTACTGAATTCCTTAACGTCCTTTTCGGATATGACCAAATCCAGACCAACCTGACGATCACTGCGGAAAGGGGGGTTATTTTCTTGTTAGATCTGGGGGCCATTTCCCCTAAAAAAACAAGGCATGGTTCCGATCCGTGATTTTTTTTTCAATTTTGAAAAGTCGCAAAAATGGCATTAAAATACTTAAGTGCCCATAGTACCCAACATTTGATTTTTTTTTTGTGATTTCTCGGTTACGCAATCAACTTTTGTCAAGGAGTTTTTTGCTAATTGTCTGATTTATGAATACGCATCTCCTGATACAAAAAATGTAAAATCCGCCTACGGCTTCATTAGAATAATTAGGTTGGGTCCCTAGGACCCCCCGGGTACTAACGGGGAAGTGAAAAAAAAAAAAAGATATTTTACTAATTAAAAAATTAAAGTAATTAAATCTTGGGATTTATTTGCTAAGACATACACCTTAGGAGGCAATTAATTAATAATTAATAATACTTAAATCAATTAACCTTTTATATGCTGATAGCATCAATTTTAATTTTGTAACTGTGTAAGTCTATGGGAAAGACCAAGGTGGATTTGAAGTTTCTGATAAAAATACAAGATGGTATAAATTTGGCTATATTTTGCAATATTTATTTCAATTGGTTATTCTAGAGTAGATATAATGAGGATGGAAATGTGCGAACCACTTTTTTCGGAGAGTGACAATTTCAATTGCCCATACTGGATGTAGTTTACAAATGTTATGTCCGATCAGTTCTTGAGTATGGTGATGTGGTGTGGCACTCTGGGTTAACTGCAAAGCAAACCCAACAGTTAGAATCCATTCAAAGAAGGGCATGCAGGACCATTCTTGGGCGCAATTACAGAACATATTCTGATGCTGTTGCCTGCTGTGACTTGAAATTACTTAGTAGTAGGCGTGAAGATCATTGCCTCAAATTTGCTCGTGGTTTAGCTGACAACCCAAGAAATAGTCATCTGCTTCCCCCCACTAGAGCTGAAAGTCACGGCAGGAACCTTAGGAATGGTAGACATCTTTCCATGCCACGTATCAGAACTATGCGTTTCCAAAACAGCCCCATTCCTTATTTTATCAATCTTCTAAATAATTCATAGTGTTTGTGTGCATGACCCCCACCATAATAACCACCTTTTTTCTTTGGTTTGTGTGTTTAATATTTCTATTTACCCATGTGCAATGTTATTAATTTTCTCAGGGGCTGGTCCCTAGTTGTTAATTTTGTGTCAATCCAATTTGATTGACATTATTGTCAGGTATATGTGCAATTTGATTGTCATATTTGGTGCCCTGTTTGGATGGTGTGAATCTTGTTCTTTTTAATTACACATTATTTTTATTTGTAAATGTTAATCATATTTTATTATATTTTATATTGTAAATGTCTCTGGTAATTTGGCCTTTGGGCCACGATATGAGTACATAATAAAATCAATCAATCAATCAATCGTGTTACCGGGATGGAAATGCTAACGTGGACTGCAAGTGGTTGGGTTGAAATCCCGGGGGGGGGGGGCACTTGTATTCAAAAGTGGATATGACGCGTGAACAAGAAAA
>JAMKCH010087946.1:11235-27647 GCA_023653785.1 Ophioderma brevispina | reverse complement strand
CCATTTTCCTGATCGTCTTGTTTCAGTTGACGATGTAGATTCTATGGCTATTTTGATGGGGGATATTTTGAGGAAAAATCCCCCACTCCCCCCCCCCCCCCACGTGCCGCAACTGAAAGTCGAGCTTTAAAAACCGAACCAGTTACATGTAAATACTTGTCAATTGTATCCAGGAGTGTATACAATTTGGCAACTATTCTCACATACTAAAGAAAGGGATAACAAGCGACACTCCGCTTGGCTCAGGTACGTCCGGGATCCGAAAGCACACGGAACCAACCGCGCTGATTTGTTTACTTTAAAGGTCCATAATTTTCTACAATTTTCGTACCGCAACAGTATCCTGGGGTTCGTCCGCGAACTTGAAAATCGTAAGTATATACATAACTTTGCTGAGGTGGCGCTTGTTAACGATTTCTACAAGTTGTGACTTACGTTCGTTCGCGAACCAATTGACGTTGTAGACAGTCGTAGGATCAACCTTTTCGCAGAACTTAGGATCATTATTACTTGTCTTCTATTTGGGTGGGTGCATCGTGGGTGCAATTATGTACGAGTCGGGGTGTTGAATGCGTTCTAGTATCGATTAATGGATTTTAGAAGCAACGTGTGGTTTGGGGGGGGTTAGTGCAGACTTATTGAAACGGGGTAAGTACTTACTACTCGGACAACCCCTCGCATATTAGAATTCCGCCTGGTTGATGAGAACCGCGATAAATTGGCTTGTTATTATTAGCTGTTCCTTTCGATAGGTATTAGATCGACCTACCACACCGTTCAAAGAAAAATGGTTTCAGAACCAAAGATGGGCGGGGCTATTTTTTCCGGCATTAGGAGTAATTCTTATAGGTTGGAAAGACAACAAAATATTTAAAAAAAGAAAAGTATATAGGCCTATATCCAATAACCGATAACAAAGGACATGAATGAATGAATCTTCCAGGAAAAGGTAAATGCCTGCCACCCAGGCAGGAAAAGGTCTGTAAGCCAGTGAAGAAGAGATACAGTTACTAGCGAAAATTGCAAACTGATTTTGTAAAGATGAAAAACTAAGGAACGAGGGGGGGGTCAAGAATAAACGATCATTGTGCCCTTTTTAAAGGCTTGACTCAATATTTTGAAATGTTTTTGTTTGGATATTAATTAATCATATGAAATTCCGCAATTCCACCACAAAGATTGAGATGACCGTTGTGATTAGTAAATTTTATTGTGTGTATAACAGTACCATAGGAATAGGACTACTATAATAAAACAATTCTGGATGTGGAATTTTATTACATAATTCAGATTTTCTTGAGAAGGACATCAATTGAGCTTAGCAATTTCACACATGATCAGTATGCATGGCAAGCATTTTGTACATGAAAAATAGATTTGTTCACATTCCACACACTACGAGTGTGGTACGTGTACTCATGCCTCACACGTATTTTAATCGTAATCTGGCTTACTCGTAGACACACGTAGTCTACGTCCAATTTCACGAACGCGAAAAATCTTAGTAGTAACTTAGGTCGCAACTAGGGCTACGCCAGTCTTACGACTGCTTTCGAGAACGAACCCGGATCATTACAATAAGTTGCAAGTGCAAGCCGTGTTGCTAACAACGAAGATAGATTATCATGTGAAGCATGGGAACGTTTCCTTAAGATTGGAATTTTGTCCAATATAATTGGGACTGTAATTCTGTGCTGAGTGGTATGTTCTTTTGTTTTTAATTTTAAGATGTAAATTGATTGTAAATGATTATTGCCTTGTTTATTGTCTATTTGTATCTATGTGCTGAAAAAAACCCAATAAAAACCCTTATTACTGGGATTACTTCTTCACTAATATAAAAATACAGGGCACATATACTGGTTTACAACTGGAAAGTGAAATGGAACGTTAACCAGAACTATTTGCAAATGAACCAATTAAATTTTTGTGTCATCTGCAACCAACGGGTCCTAGCAATGACACATTAAAGTCACAACTGAAAAAAGGGTGGAACATACAAAAATGGGGGGGGGGGTGTTACGGGGTCCAAAATAAAAATGTTGCAATTGTGTTTATTTTGTACACTGACTGGTTGGTTGTCAGGGTATGCTATTTTAATAATGTATATAGATCAAAGATTTTCACTCTCTCTGTGAAATAGTTTCGATAACTATAAGAAAAGCTGGGGTTGTCACAATGGTCTCGTCTTGGGGAAGACTATTTAGAATGCTCCGATTTTGCAGAAACTGGACTGGCCTTCAAATTACCTCATTTGGTCATCTTGGTGTTAAGAAAACTTCCATTAATCCCTACATGCCACATCGGTGGTACTTGTAAAGGCTAAAGATAGAGAGAATATATACACAGGAAAGTAATAATTTTTCACGAAATGGATACTGAGGGTTATTTCATAATTAGACAAGCCATTTGACGCCATTTTCATAGGAAATCGGTTTATCCTTTTCCCCGTCCTTTTCCTTTCGGCCCCAGTATGACCCTGAACAGTTATCCCCTTATAGCTATCAATCTATTGCCCGTATATAAGGCAAACTATACACGACTTTAATCTTTGAAACCCGGTAAACACGTTGAAATTTTGACCTCTGTATAAGCGTTGCACAAACCTGTGGAAGATTGACCTAAAATCGACAGGGAATAATGGATTTCAAAAGAGAATAACCCATTGGGTGACTACGTTTGAAATCAAAAGGAGTGTGAATCCCAAAAGGAATAGCTCATTAGATAAGGAATGGCTTCAAAGCTCACCGACATTGACTGGTGGTTCCTGGCGGTTGAACTGTTTTTTACAACAACAGAAACTGCGGGCGAAACCGGCGTGCAACCGTTGGTACAGTTTTGAAGTCATCCCTACTGCATTTGATACACATACTATGGTGATATATCTGTCGGAAAACCTCCATCCTGGAGCGATTCAGGAGCGAGGCAGGATCGCTCCCGGATCGTTCTGCCTCGGTTTTTACTCATTACGGAATAAAGTGCAATGTGGTATTGAGGTTTATTCCGTTATATCATATACCTGGAGCGAGGCAGGAGCGACCCTGCCTCGCTCATGGATCGCTCCTGGATCGCTCCATGATCGAGGTTTCCGACAGATATACCACCATAATTTTGGATCCAACCTCTGGAAAATGTGGGTGAAATATGGGGTAAATTTCAAATCACGTAAGATTATATTTAAATGTGTACCAACATTTGTCTCATTATTAAGATTTAAAAAAAATATATACACTGTAGTTTGTCTAGGTTTCAACTTTTAGATTATACACCATAGCTGCTTTAAGACTAAAAATCCTTCTTGCATGAATCTGCCAAAATGGTGCACTTGGTCATGTTCTCTCACATTAAATAATTTGACAAACAAATGTGAGGAACTTATTCCCTCAGCGCTCATCAATTTCATCAACTTTTCGCGGCACTTTTTTGTTCTTCGTACAATCAATTTTCAGTCACCAAAATGTTGAAATTGTATTTTGGCTTGGAAGTGTTGCATTTCCTATGTGAAGAAATATGCCCGACATTGCCAACGTTTCCATAGACTACTGTAGTGAGTGTTTACCTTTATAGTTACAACACAGATAATGTTCAAGTTCCTCCTGGGGGTCAAATTACCGATGCTCATATTTTGTCAAAACTTGAGGCAAATGTTGTTCTGCTCATACTGACATAGACTGATCAGTGTGCTTTAGTAATTGTGACTCAAAATGATTAATCGTAATAGTCAATTAATGATATTGTATATTTGTACTCGAGAAGTGTAAACAATAAATTTGTCACAAATACCCTTAAATTATTTTCATTTGCTAGAGGGAAAAAAGGGGGGTAGAAAATTTGAAAATCGGTCTATGATAATCCCCAATCCCCCCCCCCCACCTTGGGTCTGAAGTTTTTCTTACCCCTATTAGGAGGGCCTATGAAAATGCAAAATGATATATTGAATTATGTTTTGAATAATTATGGTGCAAAAGTAATTCAAAACAACCTAAATGACAGAATTGTAACACATGAACGGGGAATTGCGCCATCTACTTGTCAACGCTCATCCATTTAGTTGTTCCGTCGTTCATCGGGAACTTCAATAAGAGGTTATTTTTCGTTAGGTTGCGAATATCAGAGATCTTTGATATTAATTATTATATTACAAAAATTCCTCTTTTGTGCCACAATAAAGAATTCGAGCTCCACCATGCATGCTATGTTTACAACCCCCCCCTTTTTGCTTGTTGAATTATAATAAATAATATAATAGCAATAGCAGTAAATCGAGACAACCAAGCGGTAATTTCTTGTCCAGGGAGATTACAAGATAGCTGAATCTCAACAGTGCTCGACGCACGCCGATACCATGGATGCGCAAACACCTGAGTCGAGCGCTTACCTGTTGAGCTATCTTGTCCCGAAGCTATTATATCCTATTCTATCCCTTTTTGGCCTCCATTTGTCCATTTTGTCGCTCTGAAAATGGACCCCATTGGAACTAAACCTGTAATATTGGCTTTCATGGGTTTTCCAGGTTCCCTAATTTTATTATTTGTCTTTCTCTCACTTACTGTTACTTGCTTCATATTCTTGTTTTATAAACGACTAAATATATGTACATTTATACTATTTTTTACTATTAATTATATTGTTTTCCTTTTTAAATTGTATATGTGTTTGTGGAACCAAATCAAATCAAGTCAATCAATCAATAGCCAATACCAACGACCTTCGTTAAAAATGTGGCTTTATGCCTTAATATTTCCAGATATACCTTGAGGTATTAATACAAATACCATGCACCAACTTTCATTTGTTTCAGGTTACGTTATATCATCCGTTTGTACCATTTAAAAGTACTATAATATTCTGATGTGACCGTTTTCCCATATAATTAAAATAAGTTCATATTCTCTCATTTGATCTTCATCCAGAATTGCGCTCAATTTAGGTATATCAATATGCATTATGATAAATTATTAACCTGGGCGCCACGTCTGCCAAATGAAAAGTGAGGTGATTTAATCGATTGTAAGGATTACTTATGAACAGATAATGCAATAAATATAGCTGTTATGTTCTCGGCGGCTCTATTAAATTACTTGTAAAGGAAATTGGTGCAAATTTAATATCAAATAGCTGCAATAATTTGAAGTCAATCACGCAAACTCATCAATGTCGAACGTTGGGCGGTTTGGCGTAGGTAGCGGATGGCGTGCTTCTTCCGTGGAAAGTTAGGCATTATGCATCTGCACCCGCATCAAACCTGAAATCTGAAGGTTTTTACTGTATGAGATTGTATATTATGTATTTTGTATATTATTACCGCTTTAATCGTGTTAATAATATGTATTTTTTAATTTGTATACCTCCTTGGAATCCACTGGAGGTATTTCGACACCGACATCGAAGTCATTAAACGAGCGGAAATGGAGTCCAGGCTGCTGAAGAACAATGGGCAGACATTTAGCAAGAATGGAAGACCACCGTGTGCCTAAGGTCACTCCATATGTGGAGGTGTTTTCTGGACACCGTGCGATATGGGGCACCTTAGAAGAGGTTCAAATAATGCCTTACGTCAAACCCTGCCACATTGACTCCAATTGGCTTTGAGAACTGGAGAAGTACTATCCATCAGGCTGTTTCGTCCTACGAAGAGCCAGATTGAAGGGGAAAGGTACAGAAAGAGTGCAGCAACAGAACCCCTTTCAGGCGCGGATCCAGGGAGGGGGAGGAGGGGCGCGCGCCTCCCGGTAATTCTGCAAATTCTTGCAAAATCAGCCCATTTTGAGCTATTTTGCACCAGTTACAGCCTTTCAGCCCCCGGTAATTTTGACATTTTTCGATCCGGATCCTCCCAGTGCCTATATGGGGGGACTAATATTGTACAGATCTCTACCGGAAAACTCGATCATAGGACCATGTAAGCTGAGGGATTCTCGGAGGGGCTGAAGTATTACTCAATAACGCCCTCTTGCCAATAATAAAGTCATAATTTCACTTGTCAACATCACTGACCTCTGCACATGGATAGGGGCTGCCGAACAGTGGAATGGTCGCCGAGTGAAACTTACACAGGAAGGTGGTTTTTGACATATACAAATGGCGGAAGCAATGCATACACCTGATGCTGCACATATTCCAACACAGATGTTCTATTGTTTGCATGTTAACGCCATATTGTATAGGTCAAAAAACAACTTCCTGATGTTTCAATCGGCGGCTCAGACACGCTATCCAGTGTAGAGGTCAGTGGTCAAAATGCCCGAATTTGATAGGATGACGCTAGATGTGTGGTCGCTATAGGGCGCTTTCACGGAAGGTCAAAGATTAACTTAGAAAGGCTTGTCCTCCAGAACAACCAATTAGTAGAGATTACAAAAGAATCACTTGCCGAAGTATCTGAAATTTTAATGTGAAGCAGCTGAATGTATGTAAGGTAATCATAATTTACCTTCCTTAAAAGGCCCACGATAAACATGGCGGTAGAATGAGATGGAGAGTGAACGCACATATTACAGAGGGGCGTCGAGTGCCCAAAAGTGTGTAAACACAATTTCAATACAGGAAGAAAGAGCAATCTCATCATAGTGCGCAGTGCACTCCATAGAAACGTTTTACACAATTTGGCATCGCCAGTGGCGGTAAGGTGAGATGTAGGATATAACAAAGAGGTTATATAGATAGAGAGGCAAACGTTACACGTACTCTTTAGAAATTCACCGTCCGCATGTTTTGCGACCACAAAGAAAAACATAGAGTAACCACAATAGAAAGCAATGGCTGCCTCCGACTTCTCCACATATGTGGGCTTGCGCTGTTGCATTACACTAACGGTAGTGATACAATTAATGTATTGTGTTAGAGGTGGCCAGGGGTCATAATAGTGACCTGGATTCATTGTGCTCAGCTACTCTTTTTTCTCATAATGCAATGCACGCTTAGGTGAAAAGATGATTCATTGGGCGGTTTATTTAAATCAAGGAGACTGACGTATTTAGTTCGTTGTGTGGCCATGGGTCGGACAAATTTAAACCACCCAATAGCACCCAACAACTGATATTTGGGGGGATTGTTTGTCTTCGCATTGCCATGCTGTGGGTATTACCCAAGCACCAAAACTAATAATTATTTTGTGCAATATTAAAATTGTCACGCGCACAGCACGGACGACTGGTTTTGAATCGTTTCACCCCCTTGGATATTAAAGCAGATTATCCCAGTGTTAAAACTCAGAGAGATTATGCCTTTAATTGAACCGTAGGTTATCCGACTTTACCGGTCAGGACTGATCATGCTTCTTCACTTCGTCATAACAATTTAACCTCTTGTGACCTGTAACAGGTAAGATTGTAAAAAAAAACAAACCAAACAAATGGCTATTGCCATCCCACCCTTTAGCAAAAATATCGCTTTTATCGCGAACTGTAACGTCTCTAGTGATCATTTCTACGAAATACATTTCAAATGTTAATATTGGCTATTATAATTATTTTCCATGCATTCTTCAAGCACATTTTTCATTAAATTAAAAAAATATGATACGGTTTCATTGCCTTTATTTTTTATTGCGGGGAATGCGGTGCGGGGCGTTTTTTAGTGTACAACTGCGAATAATTGTTGGTCTGAAGTGTTGAATACAGTTCTTTTATTGAACGAAGTTGAACCCTTGATTGAGAAATAACAAAATATTACAGGAAGTACTTCGGAAAAGTGGTACTTTTTTTTTTGACAGCAAATGCTAAACCCTATTCAAGACACCCAAACTTGTATTATCGTGCATACATTAGCTCGCCAAAGCTGAATCAAACATTGAACAATGATCTAATTTTAACACGACTGAATAGATCATGCTTTTGTTTGAAGACACATGTTAGATGATAAAACCCAGTTGAAGATTACCACACTCATCTATTCACCACTGTATTGATTATAAACAACGCGGAACAATATTTATCTGTAGATTAGACTTATTCATCTCCATCTCTTCTACCTCAGCTCTATGCTACAAACTCCAGAAGCTAGAGAATCAATTAATGACATGTTCTTGACGTGCATATTTGCACGTCCTGGACTCAATAAAGGTCATTTTCAGCAGATGCGCAAAGCTTAATTAATGTTGTAATAAAATCTGTACAAAAATTGTATATTAAGTTTTCTTGATAGAATAATTAAACATGCAGTCGGTCGGAGAAAAACGTATTTTCTTGTTTTTTAATGTTTTACGGTCGGCATGTTTTTTGCCCAGTTCCCCGGCCAGAAGAAAATGACGGATTTTTGACCAAAATCAGATATTTCGAGCCAAAAATCACAACATTTTGAAAAAAAAATATTTTAGTCCAACATTGGATAAAAATCTCAAACGTTTGGATAGCATATGTCGCTACACCCCCTTCTTTTGTATTTTTCTAAATACCTGGTGGTAAATTGAATAGAAATGAGGTCCCGCAGTAATAGCCCCGGAGCTAGCAGACATTTGTAACACATCTAAAGTACAAAAGGTTTGAGTGATTAAATATGTAGATAGACTGACAGGGACCCCTGAAACACAATTCTTAAGTGCCACAAGTGGTGCCTTAAGGAGAGGGGCAAGACAAAGTTTGTACAGGGGTCAAATTTTTAAATTGATGCAATCGTGCTGAAAAGTATACCATGTTATTTGTCTAACCACATGGATTCAGGAATTTTCAACATGATTGGATCAATTTAAAAAATTTGACCCATGTACAAACTTTGTCTTGGCCCCCCTCTCCTTAAGGCACCATTTGCTGCACTTAAGAATCACGTTTCAGGTGTCCTGTCAGTCTGTCAACATATTTAATCACTCAAACCTTTTGTACTTGTTACAAATGTCTGCCAGCTCCAGGGTTATAAGTTATGGATCTTGGTTCTGCACAGAAATGTTAGGTCACAGCTTACCAATCAACATATAACCGTGAGTTTTGTTCACATTAGTTTCTTTTTTCAATAAATGATGAAATATACAGTCAAAATTATTGAACACACAGTAGAACCTCAAAGTTTATTTTTATCGCGAACGAGGCCAGCTCAATCCAAACTGGGTAGACGTTTCATTTAGAAGTCCCAAGTATACAAAAGAGTTGCTATTGATTCCGTCCTGCGCTACTGCACAACATCATACAGTGCATGATGGAATCAAAGACAATACCTCATTTGCGTACTTGAGACTTCTATTTGAAACGTATACCCTAAACTGGGTGGGGATAATTAGTCTATAACGCCTGACATCTATTCAACTGCATGGGCAATAACAAAAGCTCTGTAGTTCCAACTAAACAAAGGGGAATCTGAAGTGCATTGTCCGCTGAATACCAGGTGGATTTGCTTGTCAATAATGCCATTATTTGCTTGAGTCAATGTAGCATAGTGTATGTCCCTTGATCACTGATATTCAGAAAAGAAATTGTGATGGCATTTTATTCATTTTCATGAAAATGTGCAACCTTTACAATTGCCGTAACCAATAAATGGTAATTATAAAATTTATTATTATTTATAGTGGGAAAATGGTTTACTTCTGCGAAGTATGTAACCAAAACGAACAATTTTTCCTTTGATCCCATGGCCAATGTGTTTTACCTTACAGATTTTAAGATCAGTCGACAGCAAACCTTATTATGTCTTGTGTTTTTGTTTTTGTTTTGTCAATTTTAAATCTTTGTACGTATAGATCAGGTTTGTTTGGATGAACAGGTGGTCCCTTAATAACTGTGGGAGATTAGGACCAACACTGCAAGAAGATTATAATTGAGTTTGAATGGAGTAGTCAGGTCGTTCAAGCAAACCCGAGGACACCGCGCTGCAAGCGTTATTTTTTAGCATAAGAGGGTCGTCGAGTGCCAAATTGTGTAAACACGTATTTCAATACGGAATAAATCGCAATCTCATCATAGTGCGCAGTTCACACTCCATAGAAAAACGTTTTACACAATTTGGCCCTCGCCAATGTTGTAACCAACAACACGAAATAACCTCGTAGTCACCGGCAACGTTGATGGTCGATCGATTGTTATCATATAGTTGTAGTGAGCAGTAGTGTATATGAGCTTTATTATAACTATTGATTCAAATATAACAATACAACGTCTTTCTGCCAGATCGTTTTCCATAACATTGTGTATTAGATTAAGACTGTAGATAGAAAGGTTGCAGTTTCGAGTCCCCGTGAAACCTTTATTTGATTTAATCAGTCTCAATATTTTAAGAGTAAAGAGATTAAAATCAACTATAAAATCGGTATAATAAAACACATAAGTATATGTGATATGCTGGGTTTGGTTTGGTTATCCTAAATTATATCGCGCGCTGCGAAAATAAACCGGTAAATCTGTAACTCAAAACACAGATCAGGAGCAGAATATCATAGGGGCCTTTTTTAAGGAGTTCGTTTACCTCCCACTACAGAAAAGGTTTAACACCTTTGGTAGTTAGTATGGACCCTCTACATCAATGCTAGGTAGGTAGTACTCTCAAATTGTGGTATCACCTTTTCAATAGGGATCAATTTAAGTTTACTCGGGTCTAATTTTTAAAATGCTCCAATCATGTTGAAATGTATGCCATATTGTCCGTCTAATCATATAGTATAAACCATACCTTTTTGGAATCCTTGTAACCAGACATGGTGTGATTTCAATACAATCGGAACATTTTACATTTTTACCCCTGTGTACCCTTGAAATCCAAGCTAGGGGCCATTTTTTATTCTGATTATCAATGCATAAAGTACTCGTGTACCAAAATTCACAATAATATCTAGATTTGCACACTCACATGAGATCTGTTCACTGTATACAATCCCCCACTACACCGAGAGATTTCCAGGTAGCCATATAGTGTATCATATGTGCAGTGAATATATATAAATAGACTTCCTACTTTGAAGATTTACATTTTAGTGTGGTTTTGTATGTGCTAAAATTGATTTTCTTGCTATTTTGCATTCAATAGGGACCAAGACTGTTATGGGGTTCAAATTTCAGACTGCTGCCCCCTACTACAGGGTGAAATTTGAAATCGAGTTAATTTGTGTTTTAATGTATATACATTACCATGTTGGTCTCCTTATAAGGATTAGAAAAAGTATATATTTGCCTATGTTCCTACCTTTAGTTAAAGCGCTATAGCCCCATAATGGTTCAAGGTCATCCTGGGGTAGAATTTACCCAATGCTCAGATTTTACAGTGTGTGACATTTGGTTGTGTCTACATGGTCTATGGGGGTCACAAAACTTTCCGTGGATGTTGCAATGGTGATATCACCAAATCAATTATGCATTTTCTATTTCATGGTCTATGGGGGTCACAAAACTTTCCGTGGATGTTGCAATGGTGATATCACCAAATCAGTTATGCATTTTCTATTTCAGTATGACAAGAGGAATCATTTGACACCACTTTCAACAACATCGGAGGGTGATCTTGAACCATTATGGGGCTATACGGCTTTAACTAAAGGTTAGAAGCTAGGCAAATACTTTTTCTAACCCTTATAAGGAGACGAACGCGTTAGTGTACATTAAAGCACAATTTGACTCGATTTTAATGTTTTCCCTGTACTAACATTTCCCCCTTGAAAAAGGAGGTAGCAGTCCTAAAATTTGAACCCCATCATTTTCTGACAATCTAGGCCCTATTGAAACAAACAAAATCAATTTTAGCATGAAAGTCCTAAGGGAATACACACCAGACCACACTATTTCTCGTGTAAAAATCAGGGCTTTAGGTTTTAGGGACACTCGCTTTGTGAAATTTTTTCGGTGGACCTTTAATAATAGTGCCACATTTTAGAATGAAAATGCCCCATACAGTAGAATGTATTAACATTTTATGTAACCGCGGTTGATCTCCCCTTCAACATCTAGACCAACAAGCAAGGTTATTCTATTATTGCCTTCCCTCAAGTGAAATTAATTTGGTAACAAGTAATCAACTTGACCTTTGACCTTGGAATGTGTGCGTCATCAACATAATAGTCATAACGCAGATTTCAATATTGCATCAATGACCCGAATTTGGTTGCAATTGGATTTCAACTTTTCAATTGGCACCAACACTTTCACGTAAACTTTCACGGAACTTTGACATCCGGACAGGCTGGCTGACAAGTAGGCAGAAAGAATGCTTGGCTGGCAAGTCGCGAGCTGAGAATTAGAAGGTTCTAAGTGACATTTTAGGGTTTGTGAGATAATAATATTTTTTTTTAATTTACAATTGCTAAGCTTCCAAATGATATATAATTTGGTTTGGTTCTCTTTTTTAAAAGTCCCACTTCCGGTAAAATTTCTTTTGGTTTATATTGTTTTTTTGTGAACTTAAAACGTCCATATCTCAAAATGACCAAAATGTCAGTTAGAACCTTATAATTCCCAGCTCACGAAGTGTCCCCATGGATATTCGTTCATCAGGCGACACAAAAACTATATTTTCTGTCATTGTGGATGACTTTGCTTTTTATGGAAAATTGTTTGTGTTTTGTAAAGAACCTGTTGTTTTGAGAAATTTCTGGCAAATTCAAGAACAAAGATCTTTATTTCTTTTGCGTGTTTTGAAAGGACAAAACTATTAAGTCCATCTTAGAAGAATGTGTCTTTCAGATCCGTTTTAGCTGCCCAAATCTACTCGTCTTAAAAAAGTGGTAATTTGCCTACCCCTATAGCAGTAAGCTTTATGTTTCCACTTTATCATAAGTGCACTTCAGCTGTCTTTTTCAACCAATCCAAAAAGCTGTCTTTGGTTTGTGGATATGGGCCGTAACCAAAAAGCCTGATATCCAAACTATATCGCACCAGTAAATTTTGGATGTATTTCCATGGTACTTCGGAATAGTAAGAAATCAAGGCGCTATCATTGGAACTGTTTGTCGGACTACTTCCATTAAAAGATGGAAACTCAACAAGGTGATCAACCTTGGCCATTTTTAATATATATCTGGCATCGTTTGTTAGTGTTTCATAGTTGCCAATGAAGTCGTAGTGAACCTCACATGGAGAGCATTTGGCGTACATTTCCATCCAATGGTTGTTAAATACAGCCGCCTTATCTGGATTTGTACTATCAGATATATATCTTACGAATTCAGTAAAAGTAAGGTCATAATGATTTAGAGTGTAATTCAAGTCTTGGTAGTTAAGATCGTTTGGCCGGTATTTTTTCATGATGGCACTACCCAAAGTATTCCGCCATCTTTCGCGTAGTATAAAAGTCGAGTCCGGGGCTAATTTGTTCCGGAAAGCAGAAAGCACACGCGATAGTGGATGGCGGGAAAACATAAACTTGGTATAGTTTGCAAGAATGTGCGCTTTCATGTCTGGTGGGTACGTGGACAGATGACGCATTTCTCTTTTTCCCATGTTGTTCACAATCTTCTGGGAGAATTGGAATGTGGAGTTGGCACGACCGGTGAGAACAAGCCAAACCCGTTTCCAACTAGTACTGGCTATCTTGGCAATGGAGCAATAGGCAAGTTGGTGTTCTTCGTCTACCAGAAGGTCGTATGGTAGCTCTTCCAAAGTGGATTCTGCTTCAAAGGGATAGAAAGTGTCGCATGTTCTCTGTAATTGGTAGAGTCTTTGCCACTGAATTTTTGATTGGACACGAAAGAAGTTTTCTTCGAGTGAATTGTCAGTCGCCTGAGAAAAAAAATAAGAAAACAAATAGGCAAAATAACATTAGATATTCGGAAGCAAGAAGTGATTTTAGAGAATGAACTTTTTGTTTTCATTTTAATCTGATGAAGACCATCAGTTTACCCTGAAAGTCAGCCTTACATCTGTTGCATCATGTCCGCATCATGTTTGGAATGGAAGGAAAACATTCAAGCTTCGATAATCCATTCCAAAAAATTGAAACCACTTCTAAAAGTGAAAACTGCATGAAAGTAATCACAAAATTCGTGAAATCCCCTCTATTTTCCAAAGAAATATAAACTCCCCAAACATTTCCACATAATTTGAAAAGGTTTTTTTTTCTGTAACAACTGGGCGAAAATTAGGGACCTACCCAAAAGTTTGTAATTATACTTTGCTGCAATGTATTTTAATGTGAGGGCTTTCTGGCGAAAAGAGTATGTGGGTCTTTATAACACTTGACTTCCTCTGTTCAAATAACCACAGCTCCTAAAGGACTGCTTTCCTTTAACTCAAACTTTGTTGAAGTTCAAGCCAAGATATGCACCTTAGATATAGAGAGCACGTGTGGTCCAGTGGAAAAGCGCAGGACTCGTGATCAGCAGGTCGTGAGTTCGAGCCCCGCCGCGGCCAACGTGTTTGTGTCCTTGGGCAAGATACTTAGTCTCAATTGCCTCGTCCACCCAAGCGACAATTGGGGAGCTGTTATGGGTGATATTACAATCTAAGTGCTGATAGGGTCGTGCGCGCAGGTGCCACCTAGGTGAAGCGAAATGATTGTGACGATTTCCTGACGGCAGCGTAATAATAATTGGCAATCAGCGCATTGAGACTTCGTGTGTAATTCGCTATATAAGAATGGTTGTATTATTATTATTATTAGATTTTATAACCTTTAAGGAAACAATTGAGCCACCATAAGGAAAATTGTCATTTTGTGCGTAAGAAATTTGCGCATCCATCAGTTTTTGAATAATACAAATAAGTTAAATACCTTTCGAGTTACTTCAAAATGTATCAGAGGCGGACTTTCTTTTTTGTATGTTTTGTGTAATTAACCAGAAGACTAAATTTATAAAAAAATTCTGAACTAATGGTAAAATTTGCAAGTCATTATTCTATTCTAAATGAAAAGTTGCTTTTACAAAACAATTCGAGGTTTATATGTACAAAATTAACCCCTTCATACTAATGCAATATTAAAGTCGAGGCTTTGGATCACGAAATGTCCCTTTAACATTATGATGATCTACAAAACTAATTAATTGAAAAAGTCAATGAAAACAGATCTAACCAGCTGCAAAAACGTTCAGAGAAATGAAATGATATTCCTCTACTAATGAAGATAATATGCATTAATTTACCATAAATGGAAACAAAGTTAAGTTCTTAAACATATGCAAAGATTAGCTGTCATTATTGGAAATTGTTTTTAACTCGACAAATTCAACGCAAAGAGCATAGTTTTGATTGCATTTAAAGCTACTATCAGCGATTTCTTCAAGATATAAACAAATTGCGCCCCCTATTTGGCATGAAAGTCCATTTTTGCGCAGTTGTATTGGAAATTAATGTAGTAAAGACCTATAAGTGGCTAAGCTTAACACGCCGTATTTGTCAAGAAATGACGGTTTTATGCATTGCTTGCTAATATAGGTCTAGATCTGACTTTTTCACGTCTGGAAACAGTCGTAAATTGCATCTTCAAGTCCGCTTTAAAATGCTTAAGTGTCTGTTTTTCACAAAGAGCAGTAATATAAGTTGTTGATATGACTTAACACTAGCAATTTAGAGACAAAATGGGCATTTCGAATATGGAAAAAATGACTGATTGTGGCTTTAACCTTTATATAGCGATATCGTATTACTTACTGGTAGGTGTGTGTGCGTCACGCGGACATACTCGTTGCAACCATAGGGGTATTGGCAACGAATTACTAGAACATGATTATTTTGAAGATTGTCAATTTATTGAGTCATTGGAAACTAATCAAAAATCGATTTAAAAGGGATAGTTGGTGTATAGTTAATATATACTTGACGGTGCCTTTATTTTTCAATCAGGCAAATCCGTGGTTTGCCTAAGCAACGCACCGCTAGATTTCAAGTTGATGGCATTATGGTAATTTTGGTCGGGAAAAAGGTTATCTCTATACTTTTGAAACAAGTTGATATTGCTGTTTTAGAATGTATTTCTCCTTGAATACTAGCCTGTATTGAATTTCAGCTAGAATTGCAGATGAGGGAGTTCCACGGCAGCCGGCAACGTCCCGCTGTGCACGGATTACACCAACATCAGGTGTTGCACTGATGTCATTAGCTGTCATTTGAAAACAAAGACACTGACTTCGTATCTTCCAAGAAAAGTCGAGGACCGTTTAGAATTTTTTGCCTAAAATGGTTCCTTTTATACCACCTGAAGCCGTTAAACAGAAAAAATATATACCCGGACACGTATTTTTGTTTCAAAACCTTAAACCCGGTGTTGCAGGAGATATAGTCCTCCGGACGATTCAGTTGACTCTTCACGCAAAATTAGTTTCACGCTTTCCGTTGTCGTCTATGGAGGCCGGACTATTATACCTGCCGGACTATGATTACTTTCACACCGGATATCAAATTTGCACAGACACCTACCAAAGTCTGTTTGAAGTTAATCAATTTGAACAATGTGGGTTGTTGTCGGCTGCTGTGAGGGAGTTCATTAGGTCGTTCGATTGCATAGAATGAGCCCAAGACAAGTCACCTGTTGCCGTGACGCTGATATTACCCACCTAATTCAAA
>JAMKCH010087944.1:23036-36637 GCA_023653785.1 Ophioderma brevispina | reverse complement strand
TTTAATGACTACTTCCTGAAAAAATCCAATCGTTATCCTATGAGAAATGCTGACAATTACAAACTAGTCAAAAACAAAACCGAATTTGCATCAAAATCGGTTAGATCACAGGGTCCTAAGGTATGGAATAAGTTAACTATTGATTTGAAAACACAACAAACAACTAAATCCTTCAAATCTAAGTTAAAAGACCGTATCATAAGTTTGTATGAGTAATTTTTCATTGTTTCGCACAATGTTCTATAGATAATTCTGGTATCATGTATTATGTATTTTGTTTTATCTTGTAATTTCCCTTTGGTAATTAAGGGTCGCTCACTTCTGGCCGTTCTTGGCCTTTCGAGTGACGCCTTCCATGCCTCCAACTGTAGTGTAATATTCACAATGATTATGTATTTATGTAATTGATTATGGCATGGTAAATAAATAATGTCAAATAATGTCAAATGTCAAATATCTTTTAAATGTCTTAAATATAACCCATTTAAATTTTTCACATAAATTCTAGGAGACTATGCGTTTTTGGCAAATTTCGTGTACACTGCTTCACTTTGATCAGACATATCTCGGGAACCGAATGTCCGATTGCGATCGAATAAAAAGCATTTTGTAGATTACAATCTACGCAATTAAGCCATTGCATTATCTCATTTTCGTAAATGGAACAACTTTTTACCGAAGTCAGACCCCATACCCCTTAATTAGGTTTTGTGTATTGGTTGTGATTATCATTGGTATTGTTTTGCACATCCAAAATTATTTACAACGTTTTTGTTATTGTCTAAACTTCGGATATGTACAAGGCCCCTTGGTTTTGTTTGTGCTGAAAGGGTATTTCTGGCACTGGCATCCATTGCATGCTGTAACATAGGTATTTAACCAAATTTCCCCCTTCAACAATACGCATCTGAAACTGAAGCCATTTTTAAAAAGTTTCGACCCTGGAAATTGGTTTCCTGAAAGACTTCAATCTTGAGTTTAATCTTTAAAGAATATCATTAACTTTCATTTCTGACTCGGCGAATCGGGCTATACTAATGTCCATGCAAGGAAATTTGGTTATAGCAAAATCTGTCCTCGGCAAACTGCACCCGTTTATCTGGGATAAAACCTTTGTATTAAAGGTCCATGGCCCGGTCGCTAATAGCCTCGTCCCCAGAACGAAATAAACGAAAATGTGTCCCATTTTGGTCGACCAATATTAATTTACACAATACTCTATGGGGCTTACAAAATCACGTTTTTAGCTCTCACATCAAAACTGATTGAAATATCGGCGCGAAACTTTGCAGATGGGGGTTTTAGGATAAGTCCATTCTATTAGAATGAAAACTTCATATACTTAAATCGGGCCATCCTCATTTAAGAGGGCGACCCGATCGACATCTCGTCTCCCCACCTCTCCTCCGAATGTTTTATTTTGCAAAGACCGGCCCGGGGAGGGCTAATAGTAGGCAGAACAACTTTTTGTATGTTTGTTCAATACTTAAATTAAAACTCATTTTTAGCAGATTGAATGCATCTGAATTTTTGAAAAGCAGCTTTTGGTTTTTGAGTTATGCCTACCTGATCATTTGACATTTTCAGCCATTTTAAGTGCAAATTGCAAAAGCACATTGTTTTAAGATTAAAATAATTTTAAATGCTACTTTCCTGTAGTCTTCTGGGCCAACTTTGGATCAGAATTCAAGGCTATTAATGCCTTTATTTTCTCAGAAAAACTTCAAATAGCACTAACTAAAGGGACACTAAAAACGGGGCTAATTTGATATTGTATAACTTAAAGGTGCATTTCGTGAATCCAGCACCTTCAGGTTTTATTCATGGTTCGCTAGATATCCTTGAGAAAAGCTTATTCACAAAATTTGAGTTGATTCCGATCTTGCGGTTTTGTGTTATGAGCAATTCTTTGTTTCCCACGGTACCATAGGCCACTGCAGGGTCGTACGCAGGATTGGGGGGCGTGCGGGACTTCGAAAAAGTGGACTTTTTGGTAAAAGTGGACCCCCTAAAATGGTCCTTTTTTGGACTTTCTGAACATTTTATCACCAAAAAGTGGGCTTTCTTATCAAAATTCTCAATTTTGGACATTTTTATCCAAAAATTCAGCAAGAAGTGGACCTTTTCACATTGTCGAATTTAGGGGGTGCGAGCGCACCCCCGCACCCCCTGCGTACGGGCCTGGGCCACTGCTGTAATTTGTCCGTTTAGGCGACGAAAAAAGAAAACCTGTTTTACGGGCGAGCGAATTTATTTTTTTTTTTTCTGGAGCTCAAAATTGGCCTAAAATAGCCCCAAAATCTGAAAAATCAAGAGAAAAATGAAACCTTTTTACAAACAAATTTTCTTAAAAATATATTTACCAAAATTGATAAATTTGGGCTAAAATCAGGCTGCTTTTACATGATTTTTGGAAGTAAAAAAATCTGCAAAACTGAAAAATCAGGGTCGGTCGGGCCCGTAAAAAAAAGTTTTATTTTCGTCGCCTTACGGACAGAAAATACAAAATTGCGAATTTCTTACAAATACGACCGAATTTTCACGTAATATTTGGTACACATGGATTACCAAGGCTAACGGTTCAGATGATATAAAAATCTCAACTTTTTCAGTTAAGTCGGGGGACGAGGTTGATCACGAAATGCCCCTTTAATATAGACCAAGCTTTCTCATAGTACATCTGTCTAAAATTTCAGATTAAGTTAATATGCATTTTATTAGAAAATGTTATATGACAGCTATTAATATTTAATGGTTAAATCCAGGAAGGTGGTTGCCTCATGTAGCCAAATATTTTATCAAATCCCAGTAATATTGATGTAGTTACTAACTTCATACTTGGAAATAATCTTTATGAAAATTTCTTATGTAGTTGAGACTTGAATATACTTTAACTTCGGAAATAATTGCACTAATTAAAATGCCCACTAATTAAAATTCTTGCGGAGTCACTTGACCCGAGCTTACCTATGCACTTAATAACTTGTTAGTGCCATTTGTCATGCGGACCGCCGGGAATTGCTTCTTTTGGATGCTTTTCTCAATGATCCAAAGTGTACTAATAGTATATACACGAATCCGACGGCGACTATGTTCGCCCCTACGCCGTGGGCGGCGCACTCACCATCCGCCATGACTGGGGGCATCTCTTGCATTTCTCGTTATACACCGCGTTTACGTTGTACGTGTTACCACAAAGCGATAATTTTGATCAGTTCTGATGGCAAAAATCCACACTATTTCACTGTTATCCATTTGTATATCATCATGGGTGACTCAGGAAAAAAATGTAAATTTTTTGGCTGCACAAATAGCGATAAAAAGTTACAAAATGGAAATGAACTGCGTGTGAAATTCACTGACACATGAAGAATGTGAATGTCTGCAGCCGTACCAGATGCATCCCAAATGGAAAAACCACCGGATCTGCCAATGAAGTGGAATGATTTTATTTTTATTTTCATTTAGTTTGCTTTAAATACGATTTTTGTTTTCACAAAATTCCATTTTAAAACATGGTTAAATTTAGTTCTACATGTCACGTACACACTACATGTAGCCTACAATAAAAACCAAAACAATCATCGTATCCATTTCAGTCTAAATACCACATTGTAACTCGCCGGTCATTTTCACGTGTACTGATAGTCCAGGCGTAGCACATTCCATGCACAAACGAGACTAATTTTGTTCAGATCTCCGAAATCAATCACATGGGCACGGGAGCGTTCTTTCTAAAACATCAACAACCCGCATCGGAAGATGTCACGTTTTTCAGCAAATACGATCGGTCTTTGGGAACTATTCAATTTTTCACGTACACGGAATATATCAACATTCTGTTGTTACTTTGTTTTTGTCTGGATGTTTGAATTTTACGAAAAATGATTTTTCTCACGCGGCTGTTATTTACTATTACCATTTTTTAACACGTATTCTAACCATAAGCGTTCATTTCTCAGTCACGCAAAGTGGGTCAGATAACCTTCAATTTTTACAACAGTAAGACACTTGCCCTGGAATTCCAGTTTAGGCCAGTCCCTGACATCATCCTTCCATAAATCCATGGAAATGAACGGTGAAAATTGTTAAATATTGCGAAAAAGGTAGGTTATACGTGTATGTACTGTGTGTTTGGTGGCCAGAATGCCCCCCAGTCGGCGACGTAGAGGGTGTCCTTTCGAGGCTTCCCCGTCGGATTCGTGTATAGAAACAGGTCTTGGCTGAAATTTCTATGCATTCAAGTGATCTGCCTACAAATAGTTCGGACTCGCATGGACAAGGTTCACGTGATCCGAAAAATGTTGATATTCCAAGCTTATTTAGGAAAATATTATCGGCCATCCGTAAAAACTATTTGGAACCAATCAAAATCGTGTCTTCATTGAGTTGGCAAAACAGCAAAATACAAAGTTCGTATGGTTTGTAGTCAACATTTTTAATATCTTATTCCGAATCCAAACAGGACAAAACATCTGAAGTTTCAAATTGGTCAAGTTATGATAGCCCTTTGAAAAACGATGAAACAATCTTGGTCATGTGCATTACTGATGTTACAAACCGCATTTCTGAAGCGAAGATCACATGTTACATTTTTTTAAAAATAATTGATAGGTAAATTGTGCTTATATTTTGAACTGACTTGCTCCCACCCTTAGTATCTGCTTGAACCGTTTTACGTTCAGTACACCAAATCGCACCGGGAAAAATGCAACCAATTATGTAAAATATAAAGATGAAAGTCGGAATCCGATTTCGAAATATTTTTTGTGTAATAATGAAAAATAGTCAACTATAGAACTAAAGATAGTAACCTAAAATGCACAATTCCGAAATTTGAGGTGAATGGGATTTTTCGTTTTGATGCAGTAAACATTTATGTAGTACAACGTCCCATAGGATACTGTGTTAAACAAAAATTCCGGAATTTTATAACAAACTTGTGATTTTCTATATGAATGAATTCGATTTAAGCTTGGCAATTTCACCCAGTGATTAATATATGGACAAGCATTATGTACATGCAAAAAAACACGATTTTTTTGCTAATTGAGGGAGCCCTCCTCAGGAAATGAGTCTGCCTTTAATCTTTAAATTGTACTAGACGGCCGGCCATTACAGCAAAAAGTGCTCAGAAAAAGTTTCGACGGCGTAATTTGTTACAAACATCCAACCACGTGGATTTGTATCCTCTTGGGACATGCAATAGCGTATGGGGTGTTGGCCATTCTATTTTTTTAATTTTAGGGTAAAAATGGCCAAAGGTTAAAATTGTCCAAAAATAGGTAAATCAGTCGAAATGCATTCCTTAAAATAATCCGAACATGTCCATTTACCTTCAAAGGAGTCATATTTAAGTGAATATATTGGAAGCCTTTCCAATTTATAACTTTTGGGGTCAAAATGGCCTAAAGAGATCAACAAAGTAAATCAATCATATTGCCTTCTTTTCTCAATCTGTTTCATCAGAACATGTGCGTGTACATCCCAATGGAACACAAATGAGCGGATTGAGTACTAGTCATTTAATTTGCATATTCTGGGGTCATATTGGCCAAAAATCATCAAAATTGTCCCCAAAATCCATAAATGAGTCAAAATGCCTTCCCTCAACAATCAATGGGAATATGTAAAAAGTTTTCTTCCCAAAGAACTATATTAATTAACTGAATAGAGTAGTAGTCATTTCAATAATGACACGTAGGGTCAAAATGGTCAAACAAGTTCAAATTTGTCCAAAAATAATAAATTAGTCATAACACTTCTCAAAATAGCTTAAATGAACAATTCATTTACTTCCTAGGGACACATTTGGGTTATGTCCAAAAGGGTAAAAAATGTCAAAATATGGTAAAAGCAGTCATAATTGCCTCTTTTCTAAAATACTCAATGGAATATAATTAGGTGGATACAGCGCTAGGTATTCCAATTTACCCATTTGAGTCACATTGGGCTGAGGATAAAAATGAACTCAAGATTGGAGGGGGAATTCTCAAGATTTATGGTCAATATGGTCAGAAAATAACTTGAACTGATAAATGTAATGAATGCAGCAATACTTTTCCTTAAGGTTTATTGTTATCCATTAAATTTACATCCGTCAGTAAATTAGGGTATTGGCTATTCCAATTCTCAGATTTGATGGAAATCTACCACAAATGGGTAAATTAGCTCTATTGCCCTATTTGTCAAAATTGTTATCAGGCCATACAGGGTGATTCAGAAAAAAAGTACAACCAAATGAGGGTTTTTTTTATGAAGAAACCTTAACGGAATCTACCAAAATAATTCTTGTGTTAGATAGTCTGTTTAATCAGCTTTCACAATAATTTTAAATTTTTTAAATCGATCAAGCCATTCAAAAGCCATTAGTTATTTTTGTGAGGGTATCCATTTTCTGCCCCGAACAAATTGCACACTGACTGTACACATGAGACTCATTACTACTCATTACTACGCAGCGTGAGGGCTTCAAAATAAAGTATCTGGTTGATTCTTTGGCGCCGTATTCAAATGCTACGCGTGTTCGACACGTGTTGAATGATAATGTAGAATACTAAAGATTTAATGAAATTAACAGGATAAATTTAAAATGGAAAATTCTAATGCTTTATCTGTTATCCAGCCCTATATTTTGAAAATTTTACTACGGGGAAATCAAGCAAGTTGAAAAGAATGCTTCAACTTGTTGCTTCAAGTCTAAATATTGAATTCATTAAATATTATTTTAATATCTGCATGGTTTCATTTTAGTCTTACCCAACGATGTAACCAGACATTTTCATTTTGGGAGGGGGCAGGCGATGGGAACCATTTAACTTTTGGGGCATCACTAAAACACATTTAGCAAAGGTGAACACGGTAACATGTCAATACCATCAATTTATTACTTTTCCTGATCTCCATTGTGGCCAGGAGGGGGATTTTAAGTACGGAACCCGCCCTTACCCCCTCCCACACCCTCACCAGAGACTGGTTACGTCACTGTGTTCCCTGACATTTATTCCAAAAGTTTAATGGAGGACATGCTGCAAATACCAAAACTGAACGTAAAACCAAGAGTACTCTTTGGGTTACTCTAGCGTGTAACTTTTTCGATCTTTCACATTGGGTACTTTCACTTCTGCGGCTGTAACTTTCGAACGCGTCAATCAATTTTAATGCCGTAATTTCTATATGAGAGCTAACAAAATAGGGAATGTACTACAAAAAGAAAATATATGAACAGTACAGGGTTTTCCATGAAAAATCGCTCAATTTGATTGTACTTTTTTTTGACTCACCCTGTAGTACACATCACCAGAGTACATTAAAGATGAAAATGAGTTGGCCATTATAATGCACTTTTCTTGGAGCAAAGAAATCAAAAGTTGTTATAATTGTTATTAATGCCTCCTTAACGGTTACTCATAGTGTTGATACACGAATGAAGAGAAAAATACCAAGAACGCATTCTATAAAGCATCCGATGTTTATTTTGTCTTCAGTGGATAGCTATGGTCGTCTTTCCATTGATATCGAAATAAGTACCAACGTACCTAGAATGGCGTCAGAATGACATCAAGTCCTCGAGTCTGCAAAATTGGTCCCCAAAACTATTTTCCAAAGAAAATCTATAAGCGAAAATCCAATTTTGCGCTAAAAAAGTTAGGAATATTGGATTTTCACGGGGTTTTCAGCTCTAAATGATGACAAATGGCTAACTTTCTATAAACAGAGTTTTAGAGTTAAACTGCATAATATTTTCAAAATATTGACTGCCGACTCATGATCCAAAGGTTGTGGGTTCGAGCCCCGCTGTGGCCAATGTGTTGTGCACTTGGGCAAGGCACTTTACCTCACTTGCTTCGTCGACCCAAGCGATATTCGGGTAGCTGTTATGGGGGATATTACAATCTAAATGCTGATAGGCATGTGGGCTTGGCCGGCTGCCGGCCTAGGTGAAGCGAAATGATTGTCACGATTTCCTGAAGGCAGCGTAATAATAATAGGCAACAGCGCTTTGTATCCTTAGGAAAAGGCGCTATATAAATGTCGGTATTATTATTATTATTATAAAAGCACCATAAAGTTCCTCGGGTGGCAACCACCCATTACCCTTCGACGGCATACCCTAACCACTGAAGGTACTATCTTCACTTTTTTTCGCTAAATGGAATGGGAGAATGATTACCTAAAAGCTTTTTATGAAAGCTTTTGGCATTGTAGCGCAGTTGAATATTTATTTTAATTTTGTTAGGTTTAATCAACCAGGTCAGAATGATCATTTGGTAGAGAATACGAAATGGGAAAAACAGTCGCTGTTCCAATTTGGCGGCATATTCAGTTATGGTTTAAATGGTCCAAAATGTCACTTCTACATGGTTGAGCAAAATTATTAAAGGGTTCTTGTGCATTAGGCCTATTTCATTATTTAATGCTTAAAACCACCAGACACTGCTGGGCCTGTGAATCCACCCAGAACAGGTTAAGCTTGATGGATATTTTTAGCTGTTAATGATCAAACTCGGGTCCAAATTTTAAAACAAGAGCAGCCTACCCTCAGACCATTGTTAGATCACCGTGTATAGCACATAATACTAAAGCCTAGAATTCTCGCGGAATAAAAATGCAAGGTTTGAAACTAATTTTAGCATGTATGTGGTCCTTTGTGTTCATCAGAATACGAATAAGTTCAAAAAACATTGTGATTGATTTTATTTTATTTTAATGTACAGCCCTTAGAAATATATGTTACATTATTAAGATTTAGTTTAAAAACTCATTAAAAAGTAATTTAGCTGATTATAAATGTCCATTTAAATTTAATATCCGAGATCTAGAAAAATCAACACCCTGGCCCTAACAATTTTAAATATTCAATAGAAATCTATATAAATTCACAGGGTAATGATTAAAAATATGGACAAAGTCATGTTTTATCAATTGGTTTCCCATTTTAATTTATTTTGATAATTTTGGGTAAATTAAAAATTTGTCCCATTTCGACTCCAAAATCTATGACTGGCTAGCAGTCTACCATGTTTAATTATTTATATCCCGAGGAATGTAAACGCATATATTCTTTTGACATACTGTGCAAAAAGACAATGTAAGAGTAAGACAAAGTGATACATTTCGTTATCTCACCAATTTTAATTGATTTTGATCAGTTTTTGGATGAATTTTGTCCCATTCCATTTTGACTCAAATCTTTTTAAAGTTTAATACCTAGCACTCTTCACCTGATGAAAAGGCAAAACATATGACCTACTTTTGAAAAGAGGGGCATTATAATAGATTTAGCCATTTCAACACAAAATCTGTCAAGCCAAGTAGCTTTCTATTCCCTTATTATGACACCTTTGTATGCAAGTGATTTGACCATTTTGTAACAATTGACCTTATTTTGGTCATTTTGATCTAAAAATATGAAAGTAGAAAGACGAGCACTAAAGATACTTGACGTTTCCTTGAAATATAACGACAAATGTTTCCTTGAAAATGTTTGTGAAACGAAGGTATTGGGACTGAGTTATCCATTTTTGGCCAATTTTACCCCAAAATCTAAAAATCGGAATGACTTCCATTTTATCCACTTAAAGTGGCAGATTTTTTTAGGATATGAATTTCTCAAATTTCACTGGATCGGTTGTAGATCACCTACCGAGAACGTTTGGGAGGTTTATTGGACAAACAGGTGCAAAAGAAAATCGCAAATCTTGTTTTGAACTTGCCTGCTATCGTAATCGTTCCCCATAGAAAACCATGCTTCGACTTTTTGTCGTGCACGACAGAAACTACTAAATCATCTTATTACATAAAGACGGCGTATTCGGCTTATTCACTTCTGGTGTGATCTAAAACATTGGTAAGCATTCCAAATATGTAAAAACCTAGGTTCGCGAAAAATTGGGGCGCTTCTTTCTGGAAATCTCATTGTCTCTTTAAATATGACTCCTTTGAAGGTGAATGGACATGTTCTAATCAATTTTAAGAAATGAATGTATTTCGACTGATTTACCTATTTTGACAATTTTGACCACAAAATTTATAAATTGGAATGGCTTCCATTATATTAACTTAAATAGGACTCATTTGCAGGTAAATGGACATGTTCTGATAGATTTTAAGGAATGCATTTCGACTGATTTGCCTATTTTTTGGACAATTTTACTTTTTGGCCATTTTGACCCACAAATTTAAAAATTGAAATGGCTTCCATTTTATCCACTTAAATATGACTCATTTGAAGGTAAATGGACATGTTCTGATAGATTTTAAAGGATTGCATTTCGACTGATTTACTTATCTCTGGACAATTGACCTTTTTTGACCATTTTTTACCCCAAAATAAATGTAGAAAGACCAACACCCCAAACGTTGATGTACATCCCATGGTGGTATGAATCCACTAGGTTGGAATGTAACAAACTCCGTCCAAAGTCATTTTGGTGCTTTGGCCGGCCGTCTATACAGACTTTTGCAGTGTATGGCTACTGTAAAAATTCTTTCGAATTGCCCACAAACATTACATACCTGTGCGATAGTAACCCCGGCTAGCAGCTTATTAAGTTCCTCGTCGTTGCGGATAGCTAGCTGAAGATGTCTTGGAACAATACGGGATTTTTTGTTATCTCTGGCCGCATTTCCCGCCAATTCCAAGATCTCAGCCGATAGGTACTCTAACACGGCGGCCAGATACACGGCCGCACCACTGCCGATTCGCTGACTGTACTGACCTGTAAAGAGATTGATGGATACTTATATTGTTTTGCAGAGGATGTTTTGAATCAATCCCACAATATATTGCAGTGTGCCTATATTGTACTAACTGGTGGGGATAAAGGCCCGTATTCCAAAACTTAACGTGATTTTTAGCTTAAAATCGCCGTAATTTAAAATTGCGTTTAAAGGAAACGCGTTTAAGTAAACGCGTTTAAATATTTTAACCATTTGCTTACTTAAACAGAAGCTTTAAACACAAGTAACATCGTTAACAACCTATTGTGTTTTAATGGTTAAGCGCCCAAAGTGTATCACGGCTTTCCGTAACTGGCCGGGAATGATATGCGCCATTCCTGCTGTCAAATTGGGCAGTGCAGTGAACAATTTACTTGGCGAAAACACATTAAACTACTTAAACTAGCCCGTACCTACAATCTTAGCCAAAATGTGTTGGAACACGACTGCTCTTTTTGCCCCGATTATTTGCCGTATTTCTCTTAAAGAGATATATAGGAAATCATGTCAACTTGGGTTGGGAGGCTTTGAGCATTCTCTATCCATACACCCCTCCCTATCCCAACCAATCAATGTTGGGTTCTTGTAGGGTGGCAAGAACAAAATTTCAGGATTCAACATTGTCCAGGGGGGAGGGGGGAATTTTGAAGTAGGCCTATAAAACTGTTCCAACACTTTTGGCGAAGATTGTAGTTTAAATTTCGACGCATTTTAACGGAGTTAAAATTACGTTTAACTTTGAAATGCTTTCTGGAATTGTGTTTACTTAAGTAATACGTTTATCTCCCAGATAAACGTTTGTTTAGCTTAAAATGACGCTAAACTTCCTGGAATACGGGCCAAAATGTTTAAACAAAACATTTCATGATCATGCAAAAACATCCAAGTACTAGCTCCTTGTGGCTAAAATTTTTTATCCATTAAGATACTATTAGTGATTCGTCCTTAAGTCTAAATTGAAATTTGCAGGAATAACTTAAAGTGAAGATTGTCTTCGTAGAATTCCCATCTCCTAAGTTACCTTTTCCAAATAAATTGACAAAAACCTGGCAGTGTGGAAAGATGCGAATCTCCATTCAATTACGTGTTGAAAGTGTCCGTACGGACGGTTATGACTAAAATCCGATTTTGTCCCTTAGGTTACTACTAGTCTTATTTGCAGGATGTGTTAGGGCACCTATACTTGTTAGACACACAAAAATCTTATATTTGATTTTCGGAATTAGCAAATCGCTAATAGTGCCTTTGATAGGGGTTGACATATGACCATCTTTTCAAAACGAGTAGATCTAAGGTCATTTTGGTTGTTGATAAGCCTTTTGACCCAAGATGAATTTTTAGGTTGGTAAAGTTTAGTACATGAAGTCAATGGGATTTGGAAGTTAAATTAGTCACTTGCCAAAATCGTGACAATTGACATTCATATTACTAGCACATAAGCATATTGCTTTCATTTACCAAAACCCAAGTTTCCAAAGTTCATTATTGCCTAAAGAAAAATGTCCACCTTGCATAAGGAGCAATTCAAAAGCCTAATCGGAGCAATTCAAAAGCCTAATCGGTTTGTCACAGACGGACAATTTTGAGACTGATAGAAAGGGGCCGTGGAAATACTTGCATATATTTTAAATGACATTTGTGTTTTAAATTGAATCGGTAATTCTACAAGAATCATGAACTCAGTTGGCATGTTTGTTACTAATAGAATCTACAGGTTTGCGTCAGGGACGAGATAGATGTAAGTTTCAAATCTTAGCACTAGTTTGAAATTACTATCCATCACACCTCAACTTAACAAATATTATCCAATACTTAGCTTGGTTGACTCAATTCCCAGGTAGAAAGATTTTCCACACAATCTGCGTTTTTGACAGATTGGTCCAAACGAAGTGTCACTGATGGACATCCAAGCTAACGGATGGACACTTGTCACGGACGGACAATCCGTAAGGCAATTTTACTCTAAATGGATGTAAATTGTCCGATGTTGCATATAATGCAAAAAGAAAATTTATGTCCGTTTTGATATTTTCAGCTTCTTGCGTCGTTTGAAGACTATGATAAACCAATCCGCATGTTCATCCGTGACATTGATAATTAACAAAATTGTTTCCATTAATATTTTTATTTCAGCAAAGAGCACATGTAGAGGAGAGCCTCGCCTTAGTTTTCTTCATTCTCTTTTCTGCAAGTAGTAAAACTTCCCGAATTGGTGTCACAGACGGGCACCTCTGCTCGAGAAAGCCAACACGCATGTGTTATGATTGAAAGTAATTTTCTCCCAATTTTGTTTATATAACACTATAAATACCGACACTCAAAACATTGAAATGTTCGAGAAGTTCAATATTACAATTTAACCAAAGAAATAAATTGTTCGTGACACTATTCTGCACCTCTACGACCATAGTCTGTTCTGGGACTCATGGACCTCTACGATTTTTTCCACCAATGTTCTATGAAGATGTTATTCAAAATTAATAGACTGGTTTCAATATGCAAGTCAAAATATTTTAACACGCATGCTAAATTCAACCATGGAGATAATGAACCACAACGACCCATTTGACGTTTGTACGATCTGCCGCCCCATAATTGCAATTGTTATTCATTATCTCAAGTGGCCCTTCCGAGGATAATCCTATTCAGAGTTTCTCGCTCGAGAAAATTCTCAGTTCGTGGTTGTTTTTTCATTGCAAAGTAAATACTTAAACATATGGCGGCTTCCATGGAAACCGATCAACACGCCCGGGGGGTTCTTGGATTTGGGTCGGGAACCCATGCAAAAAAAGGAGGGGCTAGCTGCAAATGCGGGACTACCGCTTGGGATATCAAATTCAAATTAATCAAGTTCTAGTCCCACTGGGGGTACAAATTCA
>JAMKCH010087944.1:0-23016 GCA_023653785.1 Ophioderma brevispina | reverse complement strand
CAATTTACTTGGCGAAAACACATTAAACTACTTAAACTAGCCCGTACCTACAATCTTAGCCAAAATGTGTTGGAACACGACTGCTCTTTTTGCCCCGATTATTTGCCGTATTTCTCTTAAAGAGATATATAGGAAATCATGTCAACTTGGGTTGGGAGGCTTGGAGCATTCTCTATCCATACACCCCTCCCTATCCCCACATTGTAGTTTAAATTTCGACGCATTTTAACGGAGTTAAAATTACGTTTAACTTTGAAATGCTTTCTGGAATTGCGTTTACTTAAGCAATACGTTTATCTCCCAGATAAACGTTTGTTTAGCTTAAAATGACGCTAAACTTCCTGGAATACGGGCCAAAATGTTTAAACAAAACATTTCATGATCATGCAAAAAAATCCAAGTACTAGCACCTTGTGGCTAAAATTTTTTATCCATTAAGATACTATTAGTGATTCGTCCTTAAGTCTAAATTGAAATTTGCAGGAATAAGTGAAGATTGTCTTCGTAGAATTCCCATCTCCTAAGTTACCTTTTCCAAATGAATTGACAAAAACCTGGCAGTGTTGAAAGATGCGAATCTCCATTCAATTACGTGTTGAAAGTGTCCGTACGGACGGTTATGACTAAAATCCGATTTTGTCCCTTAGGTTACTACTAGGATGCAGGATGTGTTAGGGCACCTATACTTGTTATAGACACACAAAAATCTTATATTTGATTTTCGGAATTAGCAAATCGCTAATAGTGCCTTTGATAGGGGTTGACATATAACCATCTTTTCAAAACGAGTAGATTCTAAGGTCATTTTGGTTGTTGATAAGCCTTTTGACCCAAGATGAATTTTTAGGTTGGTAAAGTTTAGTACATGAAGTCAATGGGATTTGGAAGTTAAATTAGTCACTTGCCAAAATCGTGACAATTGATATTCATATTACTAGCACATAAGCATATTGCTTTCATTTACCAAAACCCAAGTTTCCAAAGTTCATTATTGCCTAAAGAAAAATGTCCACCTTGCATAAGGAGCAATTCAAAAGCCTAATCGGTTTGTCACAGACGGACAATTTTGAGACTGATAGAAAGGGCCGTGGAAATACTTGCATATATTTTAAATGACATTTGTGTTTTAAATTGAATCGGTAATTCTACAAGAATCATGAACTCAGTTGGCATGTTTGTTACTAATAGAATCTACAGGTTTGCGTCAGGGACGAGATAGATGTAAGTTTCAAATCTTAGCACTAGTTTGAAATTACTATCCATCACACCTCAACTTAACAAATATTATCCAATACTTAGCTTGGTTGACTCAATTCCCAGGTAGAAAGATTTTCCACACAATCTGCGTTTTTGACAGATTGGTCCAAACGAAGTGTCACTGATGGACATCCAAGCTAACGGATGGACACTTGTCACGGACGGACAATCCGTAAGGCAATTTTACTCTAAATGGATGTAAATTGTCCGATGTTGCATATAATGCAAAAAGAAAATTAATTTATGTCCGTTTTGATATTGTCAGCTTCTTGGGTCGTTTGAAGACTGATAAACCAATCCGCATGTTCATCCGTGACATTGATAATTAACAAAATTGTTTCCATTGAATATTTTTATTTCAGCAAAGAGCACATGTAGAGGAGAGCCTCGCCTTAGTTTTCTTCATTGTTTCTCTTTTCTGCAAGTAGTAAAACTTGCCGAATTGGTGTCACAGACGGGCACCTCTGCTCGAGAAAGCCAACACGCATGTGTTGATTGAAAGTAATTTTCTCCCAATTTTGTTTATATATCAACACTATAAATACCGACACTCAAAACATTGAAATGTTCGAGAAGTTCAATATTACAATTTAACCAAAGAAATAAATTGTTCGTGACACTATTCTGCACCTCTACGAACATAGTCTGTTCTAGGACTCATGGACCTCTACGATTTTTTCCACCAATGTTCTATCGAAGATTTTATTCAAAATTAATAGACTGGTTTCAATATGCAAGTCAAAATATTTTAACACGCATGCTAAATTCAACCATGGCGATAAGGAACCACAACGACCCATTTGACGTTTGTACGATCTGCCGCCCCATAATTGCAATTGTTATTCATTATCTCAAGTGGCCCTTCCGAGGATAATCCTATTCAGAGTTTCTCGCTCGAGAAAATTCTCAGTTCGTGGTTGTTTTTTCATTGCAAAGTAAATACTTAAACATATGGCGGCTTCCATGGAAACCGATCAACACGCCCGGGGGGTTCTTGGATTTGGGTCGGGAACCCATGCAAAAAAAGGAGGGGCTAGCTGCAAATGCGGGACTACCGCTTGGGATATCAAATTCAAATTAATCAAGTTCTAGTCCCACTGGGGGTACAAATTCAGTTGTGATTGTGACTGGTTCAATGATACAAATAGGAAAAAATAACCTAAACATATCAGCAAAATAAGCCTAAGTGTGTACTTTCTCTTGTAGGACAAGTGTCATTTTTCTTGTATATTGCCTATTTTAAATCTTTCATGTATTGAGAACAGGTCCCGCAAGGGGTATATTCTCACTGCAAATTACCTTTAATTTTTAATTGTTCATCATAGAATAGGCCTAGAGCAAAAATAATTATGTAAATGCAGTACAGTGAAAAATTAATTGTTACAATATAAATCCAAAATATTTTGCAACAAGACGTTTATAATACATTATAAGTGGAATTTCAAAAGTATACATAACTGTGATAATACTAGTGGAAAATATATTTCAAATAGCACAGCAACCTTTCTTGGATGTCATACTGCTGTGCCGTTATGTGTATATTTTCACTGAAACTAGTATAATTTCACCGAAGTTGGTCCGATTAGGGGCCGGGTATATTTTAACTGAAAATTGGCCCCGTTAGGGGTCACTTTCAGAACACTTGGAACGAGCATAGGTGCCCAACGAAAATCCAAGACGGCCCCCGGTTCAAATTTAGGAAAACTTTCATCCTTTATTTTTCACACTGGGCAGTCTTGGGCAGTAAAGCTGAACGCATAACGATGTACATTAACTTATTATAACAAACAAATACACACCGGAGACAGCCGAAACATGTAATTTGCAATATACTTCTACACTTTTACGTGTTCGGACGGTTTTCAAAAATATTCTAGAGTAGTGATTGCTCGCCAATCATCGATTGCGGCAGAGGGATTATGATCAAAGGGTGGCGGTTGAATCCTTTTGTGCGGGTGAATGGATAAACAGATTAAAATCGGATTGTGGAAGTCGTGGTTCCTTCCATGCTAATCAGGACTCGTAAAGCATTGCAATCAGTTTCACCTAATATCTAAATTAGTTTGAATTGCGACATGGTAACGGAAGAGGCGTCCCATGCCCATTAATGAACATTCATTAAAAGTTTTGAAAGAGTAGATGAAATTAAGTAAATTAGCATGCATAGAACTATAGACTGCATTTGACAAGGTAATAAAAGCCTGACCTAAGGCTAGCGAGAGCTGGGTTCGATTCCCGGTCGAGTGAGCGAGCGAGCATTAAAATTAACACCACGCGTGTCGAGTTATAAAGTAAAAACATTTCGCAAGACACCCTAAACCATTTAAACTACACTACAGTCAATTCGAATAACATTTTTAAAAATTTAAACAAATCTGCGTCAAGGTAATTTGATATGAGGCCTTATCCCGGGGCCTTATATATATATCTTGTCACCTGAAGAGCTCGTGTTGGGATAAACATTACTTTTTAAAGAGTATAGATGAGGTGACATCAATATTTAGATACGCAAGTTAGCACCTGGTCTACTAACACGCAATTTTTTATATATATACACACTTTAGGCATATTATATGTATATGCAAAACCAACTGACACAAAAATTCAGTCCAAAACGTGCTCCATTGATGAATCTCAAGATCTACAACTAGGTCTTAAAATTTAAGGAATTTTACATTATATACTTTTAATAACCAAACAAGGGATGAATTCATTCAGTATTCTGCCACCACATCCATCAACATGCAGTTTAATATTCCGTTCAGGCCGACAAATTCATAGGGTGGTGGCACAATACAAAATTCTTTCCACGAACAACTCGGGAGTGGGTAGTAAAAGGAACTTCTACCGTGATGAACGTTTTTAATTGGGCGTACTAAAATAGAGCGGTCCATAACGAAAACGTCATTCCGATTAAAGAATGCGTCTGATTTGCTCGTATATTTAGGGTTGCATTGCGAACTAGGAGTGGGTATATTTCTACTTACCTTTCCGAAGAAACCTATGTATCCTGCCGACGGGAAACTGTAATCCTGCCCTTCCACTTCTGGACTGCTTTGTGGCTTTACCCTTGGCTACACCTTTTCCTCGTCCAGACATTTTGCTCGTATTATTCTAGTGGAAAATTTCAGTACTCAAAAAATTGCACTAAGTATGATAGCAGCACCTTCTGTATCTCGACAACCCGTTGAAGTGATTCGTTAAATAGACAACGATTCACTGAGAGAAACACATGGGCGTGACAATTAGCATTTGAATTCTTTAATTCCTTTGAATGTGATATCGTCAATCTTTACTTAGAGGGGTGTTTTAGCCATATTGTATCCAATTGTTTACACCGCGTATGGGAGATATGGTAGTTATACTACCCGCCGGGAATAATGGATTATACTTGATATCTGGACTATAGAAAACACGCACACGTAACAGCTGTCGAAATTCCCGCCATATCGACGAATGAATGAATCTATTGTCACATTACGTCATTGATTTAAACGAGCACGGGCCGGGGGTCGATCCTTTCTGTTGTGACCAAATGTGGAAAACAACCTCATAGTCACTGGCGACGTATACGATCAATGATGTGTTGTATATAATAGTAATTGACTTTCATGTATGAGTCTGTATTGCGTAGAAGTTTTAATTTGAGTATCTCAAACAACACCTCTATTTGTTTATTCTTATTCGGCAAAATCGCAAATACAAATAGCAAATACAAATGAGCAGTATCACACATAAAACAGACAACCAAGTTGATGAGCAAGGATAGCATACTGGTAGAGTCAGTAGCGGCGCCAGACTTCTTTTTCTGGGGAGGGGGCATACGGGGTAAGGAAATTGTTTTTTGGGGGGCGAAGTGAAATTCTAGGACGAATTTTAAAAATATCAACAAGTTTTTTAACCAATACTGGTCCAAAATCGCTGATTTTTGCCAAAATTTGGTGATTTGTAGTCAAAGATCGCTAATTTTTTTCCCAGAAATCTGTCGGGATTTTTCTGGCCGAGGGAAGGGGGGGGGGCTTAAGGGGGGATTGGGGGACTTTTCCCACCCCCTTCATGCCCTCCCTGGCATTGTCACTGAGTAGTGTATCGAAATGAGACTGCACCGAAAGAAAGATACACTGTTTTGAATACGTGTCAATTCTTTCTTGCATTCATTTTTATTATTTGATAGGATAAAAGAAGTAAAAGTCAGCAATAAATCAGCTTAATAAAACATATTAATAAAAATCACGCCCTAGTATAATTCCGGAGGTTTTAAAAAATAAAATCCTTTAGTTCGTGGCCGTATGTAAGGGAAACTGGTTCCCGTGGGCCTTTCGTGTTTATTTTCTAATTTGTATTGGATTCCAATATACATTAATCACTTTATCAAAAAATCGATGGTGCCAATTTTTCTGAGCATTTATAATATATTATTTATGCAAATTAATATGACGTCATTAAAAAATCGTAGAAAATGCTCAAGTACCATGAAGGTTGAATATATTCCTTTGACCATTACAAACGCCTATCTGGCGTTTCCACCTTGATAGCGTCTTCAAATTGAAGATGGCGACTAAAACGGGCGCATTAAAACCTTAAAATTATCATATTAAATGTAATATATTTGGTTATACCATCCAAAATATGTATATTAAAGTGTAAGATTATTTCCTTGACCATTAGAAACTCGTGTCTGTCGTTTCCGTTTTGATAACAATGGAGAAATCCCAGATGTCGACCAATACGTCTGCCGTTTCAGACTTTTCAAAAGCTACAAATTACCATATGTCTGTATTATAATTAGTTATGTATCATCCAGAAATTGTTGTAAAGGTATAAATTGCGGGTATGAGACATTTTTATCATCATATTACTTTATTTGTTATCAGTCTTAAATTTCAAGATGTTGGTCAAGTGAAAACAGGTACATGGCAATTTGGTAGGTTTGAAGAACTTAAACGGAAGGAATATTGCCATAATATTTCATTTGAAGTATGTTAACAAACCAAAATATACTAGACATGATTTTCTAATTGTCAAGGTTATATTGTTTCATATTAAAATTCGTACTTTTATGGTGATTTCTGGATAATATAACTAAATATATCCAGATGGTAAATTGTACATTTTAACGAATTTTGAAGACGCCCATATTGGCTGCCATCTTGGAATTAAGGCAAGATGATATTAAATATATGCGTAACAATAGTTTACGATGCCTTTAAAATAAAATGACATGGTTTCTTCCACACATTTATTATATCTAGTCAAAGTGTGTATTTATTCACAAATTTTGCCATTTTGATGGAACTTTTGGAGACATTTTAGTACCCATCCTGGATCTGAAGCAAGCTAATGCTTGATAAGAGTTTCTGATTACTCGTGAAATATGTGTGTTTCTTCCTCATATTAATGATTATTTTGGCCCAATATGAAGTATTTTTAATATTTTTCATTTTTGGACGCCATCTTGAGTATTGCTGAAATGCTGCATGTTTTCATTGTTTTTAACATTTTGACTGCGTTATAGAATGATAAAAGGAAGCTATAAACGGTTGATTTGATTGTGTACTGGTGTATTTAATTTTGAAATATGACGTCATACTTAATTTGCATGTAAAATGGTGAACACACACTCGAAAAAATTGGCACCATCATTTTTTTGTTCAATCATATCATAATTAACAAATTCCCGCAGAAAACGGAAAATAAACATTCAAAGCCCACGGGAACACACATGGCCACCGACTACTTATGCTCAAAGTATTATTTGGTAATTTCGGCTTGACAATGTGCCAATTAATAACAAACTAATTCTGCAGGTCATAAAACTTTTAAAAAAATGAGATGCTTGTACTTAGAGCTGGTTTTTCGATTGAAAAACCAGGTTTATCAAAAAAACTATGACAATCGAATTGAAAAACCAAGTTTATCGGCGAAAAACCAGGTTTCTCGGTCTATAAACCAGGTTTATCAAAAACTATGACAATCAAATTCGAAAAACCTGGATTTTCGATTGAAAAACCAGGTTTATCAAAAAAACTATGACAATCGAATTGAAAAACCAAGTTTATCGGCGAAAAACCAGGTTTCTCGGTCGATAAACCAGATTTATCAAAAACTCTGACAATCGAATTCGAAAAACCTGGTTTTTCGATTGAAAAAAAACAGGTTTATCAAAAAACTATGACAATCGAATTGAAAAACCAAGTTTATCGGCGAAAAATCAGGGTTTTTGCTCGATAAACTTGGTTTATCAAAAACCATGACAATCAAATTCGAAAAACATGGTTTTTCGATTGAAAAACCCGGTTTCTCGGTCGTTAAACCTGGTTTATCGAAAACTATGACAATCGAATTCGAAAAACCTGTTTTTTCGATTGAAAAACCATGTTTATCAAAAAACTCTGACAATCGAATTGAAAAACCTGGTTTTTCGATTTGAAAACCAGGTTTTTCGATTGAAAAACCAGGTTTATCGACGAAAAACCAGGTTTATCTGTTCTATTGTGCAATATACTTGCCATAATATGTCCCTTTTTTATGATGACCTGCCTTCACAACATCGCTGATCAATCCAAACCACTGACCTCTACACATGGATAGCGGTTCTGAGACGCCGATTGAAACAACATTCATTTTTATTATTTGATAGGATAAAAGAAGTAAAAGTCAGCAATAAATCAGCTTAATAAAACATATTAATAAGAATCACGCCCTGGTATAATTCCGGGGGTTTTAAAAAATAAAATCCTTATGCTCAAAGTATTATTTGGTAATTTCGGCTTGACAATGTGCCAATCAATAACAAACTAATTCTGCAGGTCATAAAACTTAAAAAAATGAGATGCTTGTACTTAGAGATCAATGGCACCATCACCAATAGCCTCCTTTCTTGAACCCCACATTCACCGGAAGTTTTCAATATTTTGGTGTCTGAAAAGGTTAACTTGATTTCTCATATACCGTGTGAAATCTTAGGGCTAAAATAACTTTCATTTGGATGTTATAGGCGAAAATGGTCATTTTATATTAAATTTATACACAGTACTATATATAGAGCTTACAAAATAACGCTTTTAGATCGCACATCAGAAGGATTAAAATATCGGCGCGAATTTTTACAGATGGGGTTTTAGTGTTAAGGTTATCCAATCAAGATGAAAACTTTATATAGGGCCTAATTAAATCGGTTCACCACCCTTGAAAATTTAAAACAATCAAATGCAATCTTTATTTTTGGTCAAATTGATCAAAGTTAGATAATTATTTTCTACCGCCATGAAATTTGTCTAGAAAAATAGTTTTAATATTTTATTTGATTGTTTTTTATTTTAAGATGTTTGATCTTAGAGTTGATTTTACTCGCTTGAAATTCGGAATTTTGCAATTTCTGTCCGTAAACGAACACAAATCTCAACATAGTAGCCTATGGAGACAATGTTCAAAAACACCATCAGAATCAACTGAAATTTTGGAAATAAGTTTTTTCCGACAATGGACCCTACACACTAAAAACACCAAGTCAACTATGCACCGACTAAAAAATAGGGTCAAAATTATGACCACAAAAAGGGTCATTGACCACAAACGTAGTCAACATTTTAACTCCATTTTTAGTCGGTGCATAGTTGACTCAAAGCGGGGTCATTTACCCCGTTGTTGAAAATATTTTTAGAGTGTATCTACCGTGTCTTCTGACCCATAGCTTAAACATATGCTATATGAAAACGAAATACATCTTAAAAGTCTAAGGAAAAAAGAGACAAGCTAGCTTGCCAACGTTACTTTTTTATGATGGTCTGCCTTCACAACATCGCTCATCAATCCAAACCACTGACCTCTGCACATGGTTAGCGGGTCTGAGTCGCCGATTGAAACAACAGGGAGTTGCTTTTCGCCTTAGCAATATGGTGTGAAACAATACACCTGCACGTATTCCACACAGATATTCTATTGTTATACAAAATTCCTTTAACTTTGACAATAAAGTAAAGCCAAATTGCGCCGGGCAAAATGCAACTTCCTGTGGTTTCAATCGGCGACTATACGGTACCACAGCCGGGACCACAGCCCGCTATCCATGTGTGGAGGTCAGTGATCCAAACCTAATCATTTGGAATTTCCACAGTGGAGGTTTACAGTGTTCTGTGAGCCACTGTAGCTGTAGATGGTCAAAGGACAAATCGGCAAAGTCAACCAATGGGCACCAATATAATAGTTCATAGGGTGTCTTTAAAACGGGAACCCCGAATACGGTGACCCCAAAAACGGGGACCTCTAGAAATCGATGTTTTGGGGTACCCGTTTTTATTTAGAGTCCTCTTTTTAAGATCCATTTAGGGAAATCTTTAGGGTCCCCGTTTTTATGATCCCCGCTTTACAGATTTAAGATAGTGGGTATCTATATACTTCGTTTATTCATAGAATGTTCGCATTGTACTTCGCCAGTAACTTTTCTATACATCAGAATAAATTAGTTTGTAACATGACTTTGATAAACTCCTCCTGGTTCACCATTCTATCTCCATTCAAATCAGCTTCCTCAATCATTTCCCACAATTCCCTGTCCGTGAACTTGACACCGGCCTGCTTGGCTGCCCTCTTGAGGTCCATGTATGTCAGTTTACCCTTCTTTCCTGAAAAACGTAATAACACAGGTTTTTTCGGGAGTTTCAGTAACCTGACCCATCTGACACTTTTTTCTGACTCACTTACGAATTCGAAAACGTTTACGGAATAAACATTTATTTATTCCGTGAAGGGTTTCCGAATTCATAAGTGTGTCAGAAAAAAGTGTGTCAGATGGGTCAGGTTACGGAAACTCCCGTTTTTTCTTCTGAATTTTCACATAGTATTTCTGTTATAGATAAATCATGAGCAGATAATTACAAGGTCCTAACTGACATTTCGGTAATTTTGACATAATGTTTTAAGTTCACAAAAGGCCTAAAACAAATAAACTTTAGCGGAAGTGGAAACTTTAAACAAATTTCCATTTTGATAACCTAAGCAAATTATACATCATTTTAAAGCTAAGCAAACTAATGTAAATTTCAAAAATATATATTATTAGCTTATAAAATTCCAAAATGTCAGTAGTTGTTAGAACCTTGTAATTCTCAGCTCACGAAATACTCAGTCGAGTTGCCAGCCCAGTTACTTCCGCTCCGAGAGGGCAAGTTTCCCTGGCAAGTTAATCCTTCTAGGTTTCCAAGCTTTTTTTTAACCCCCTGAGGTCTATCGACCGATTTGATTGGTTAAACTTTGGGTTATTTGGTGTATCTAGCCAATCAGAAACATTGTAAGAAAACCTTAAATATTTGTACAGATATATGGCAGGTCTATTTTGATTGGTTACTGCAAGGTTATATCCTGATGGAATCACACCACTAAATAAACTAGGTGTAGCAGACGACGTCATATGTATATAATTGGTGACATTAGAATGTGTACATTACTATATAAAACGAAGTGTATAAACTGGTTTAAAATTTTATTTCTTCACGTTTTCCCTTTGTTTATTGCCTTTTTTTTTTCCTCAAAATTGTTTGCCTGAAACATAACTTTCTTACAACCACGTGGTAACGTATATACAGTGTGAGTCAAAAAGAATAGGACCGTGATTGATTATATTTTATCAAAAAACTAATTGAGCTTGATAAAAAACAGTTTTAGATATTCAAAACAAGCATGTTCTTCCGCTCATTAGAAAAAAAAGAATCACCGAAATTCATCATTCCTAACCATTGTTATGCCTGTTCTGCCGAAGGAACCCATTTATCCAGCTGTCCACGGAATGCCGAATGCTTTGAATATATGCGAGTACCTGGGAAATGACTGGGTCATTGAAATGTAAATGATATGTAAGCCCGGGAGTTTAAAAACAGATTAGCATGGTCTGCACAAAATCAATAATAATGAATAAAATAACAAATCTGGAGGTATTTCCAAACCTCCCGATCGCAGGACAAAAGGGACTAATTTAGCACGAATCCATCTTTTCCTTTTCGACCCCCCCCCCCCCAGAAATCGAGTGGGCTCTTTGCCAACTACCCAGGCGACCAGGCCGCAGGCTACGCCCTACGCATACTTAGTAAAGTCTTAATTAATAGAGGAACTAAGTGCGTCACACGATGTCTTCTCCCAACTTAAAGCAATATTAGCACATTTTTTTGAAGAGCGCCCGGTTGTATTGGTAACTGGCTAGTAAACTATACCTGTGAATGGTTAAGCTCGAAAATATCTGTGTCACAAACGAAGGAATTTTGTACTAGAATAATTATTAACGGTCTTCCAATGTGAAATAGCTGGGAAATAGCGCCATGTACGTGTCTACGTTCATCCATTAGTTGTTTTAATATAGTTCAGGAAAGTCAAGTTAGAGGTTATTTTCTCGAGGTGGCACTATTTCATCATGGACGAACATAAACGTAGCATTTCCAGCTCTGCCGTTAAGTCCAATCTGGGATCCCAGTTCTAATTACAAAATCGCTTATTTTGTGATAAATACGCATTTTTTAGCATTCTCGTTCGCAGGTATAGTTTCCTAGACAATTACCAACGTAACTGTGTAAAAATATCAAATTTTGAAAATTGGGGGCGCTCTTCAAAAAATGTGCTAATATTGCTTTAAATAAGTCAATCAAACAAACAAATAACAAACTTAGAAACTGATTTTCATTAGACCTAGTTGATTGACTATTATACACTTACCGGTATCCATCATCTGAAAGCCCTGAAAACAATAGAGTGAACAAGGGAAAATAAATGTAAAACAGTGTTTTTGAGGTCAAGCATTACCATGATTGCACAAATAAAATAATCAATTAATGAGAATCAATAGATCAATCAACATGTCAAACAAGGGACATCAGCACTTGTCGCCAAATGGCAAAATGGCAGCTACTTCAATTTCAAGGTCAATACTATCATTCGTACTACAAAACTTGCAAAATTGACTTTGTCATGTACGAAATATATATTTAGATACTAGTACGCAAATCTTTAAAATCGGAAAATATTGACAATAATGACCTTGACTGAAACTGCGTTGACCTTTTGACATTTTTGGCCATAGCATTTGAGGTCGGCCGTGTAACAAACTATATGCAATTTTAGATTTCGTATGATTACAATAGGAGAATAATTGGACATGCATCGAATCAATTGCAGCAGATCTTAATTTTCACCCCCGTGTTAACCTTTTTCCCCTTCCCAAAATGCCGGTGTAGAAGTTGTTATAGTCCGCCGGACTCATACCTACAATGGTAAAGAATAGGGTACTCGATTCAGATTACTCTTCACGCAATATTAATTCACGCTTTATTCCGTTATCGTCTATGTATATAGCCCCGACTATGGCTCCGGCGGACTATTTCTGCGTTTACACCGTAACATTAAAGCAGAAAACCCAAGTCAAAAACGTTCAACATCTATCAAAGAACTTTAAAATACGTTCAAATCTTTGTTCCCAGAGTTTGTTCACGGGGTCTATAAGCCGGTGTGAAAGCAAATATAGTCCGCGGGGAGCCGTAGTCGGGGCTCCATAGACGAAAACGGAATAAAGCGTGAAACTAATGCTGCTTGAAGAGTCAAGTGAATCGAGTGCCTTACGGTATTCCTTACGGTTGTAGGTGGACTCTAGAATCCGGCGGAATATAAAAACTTCTACACAGGTGTAGAAGTAATTAGAGTCCGCTGTACTCATAGTCCGGCTACAACGGTAAAGAATAGGGCACTCAATTCAGTTGATTCTTCAAGCAACATTAGTTTCACGCTTTATTCCGTTGTCGTCTGTGGATCCCGGACTGTGGCTCCCAGCGGACTATAATTGCTATATATTTATTCCGCTGTCATCTATTAAGCCCGGACTATGGCTCCAGGCGAACTATATCTCCTTTTACACCAGAAGAAAATGTTTTATTTGCAATTGGTTTCCACACTTCTTCCTGTTTAGCTCAAATAAAAGGTCATATGGACTGAAATGCTTGTAACAGCAAATTAGGATAGCCAATTCAAAGTGAAGTTTAAAATTTCTATATGTTGGAAAAAATAACCCAAGGTTCTCTACACACACAGATGCAAGAACAGAGCTGTCGCCAAGATCTAAATGTATTGAAGGCAGACTTTTTAAGACACAGGACGTGGCAAAGACAATAAATTCTGTTTTTCCTTCATTCATCTGCAACATATTTCGAGCCAACCAGGTGTTTAGATACACGGATACTCAAAGATTTAGTATCATCAGTGTAAGAGTGAGATTTAACATTTTGATTCCTAATAATATCACCGACTGGGTGAGTATACATTCTGGAACCTTGCGGACCTATAATGGAGCCCTGAGGGACAGCAGAGTAGTTGGAATTATGCTACTTTGATGTTTCATTGTTAACCATCACTCGGGAACTACAATCAATGAGATGATCTAAACTGTGGTTACTGTAATGGTGTAAACTTACCTGAATAAGTTCATCGTATGGATCCCTTCCATCTCCTTGGCGGAGAATTATGATTTCCAAAAACTCACTGAACGTTACAGATCTAAAAACAAGAGAAATATTCTGTCACTATGAGATGCGGAAGGGCATTTTCCCTTTTGCCCGTCTGTCTTTCTGTTTTCCATTTCTTCCAACCAACGTTATTTTATCCATTTATCTATTCGACTCTCTGAATGAAGAACGCTCCCCTCTCCCCCTCTCATCTTCCTCTTTCTTCTCCTCTCCTCTCCTCAATTCTTTAATATTGACATCTAGTCCAGACTATCTGATAATAAGTTATATTGAAACTTTCTCGAAAATATACGCATGCAACCAAGAATATATATTGGAATATATATTACTTCATAAGAAGCAGAATCCGGCAAAATCCCGTATTTGCACGATTTTGAGGTAAACATTGCAGATCGGTCTATTTTAGCAAATATCGGGTTTGGGACTTCCTGGAAATTATGGCATTATCGTGACGTCACAAAGAGGGATATCGGTACTTATTTGGTATCAATAGAAAAGAAAAAGGAGCTCATATAGCAATACAGTAAGTAATTCAAAATCTACCACCATTGTGAATTTCGTTAACAAAATTATAGCGATTGCAACAACCGCCTAATTTCGGGATAATAGATAAAGCGTCGTCATAAATATAAAAAGTATCATGCGTCTTGAATCTGAAAAGATAAAAACGAAATGCACATGAAAGAAAAAAGACAACTACTTCGTATGAGGCTTGAACTCACCACCTTACGATTGCGAGACTGACGCGCTGCCGACAAAGCCAACGGCATTAGGCAGTTATCTTCTTAATGAAATAAGATTTTCCATCCATTCATCTTTTTTATCATGTTTATGAACATTGTAACGCCACAAAGAAGGACGGTGATACGTATTTGGTGTCAATAAAGCGAAGAGCCCAGTGGCAATAGTAATTCATTTAAGCTTCATTTACAACCATTGAGTGTTTCGTAACAAATTATGGGAGTCCCTACCGCTGTATAATGTTACAGAAAAAAGACATATTAAAAAAGACGAAGCCGTTCATAAATTCAAACAAGTTATTCTTTTTTTCTTAATTCTAAGAAAAATATGAAATAGGACTGAAAGAAAAAAACACTGCCCCGTTGAGGCCTGAGAAAACTCGAAACTCACGACCTTCATATTTGATACTGATGGGCTGACACTGCCGTGTGGAAGTTCTATTGAACAATATTAGCACATTTTGTTTTTTTTTGAAGAGCGCCCTGCCCCCCAATTTTTCAATCAAAAAATATTATGGAGATTTTTACACGGTTACTTTAGTAACTGCCTAGTAACTAGACCTGTTAAAGGTTAAGCTCGAAAAAATGTCAATGTTTACAAACGAGGAATTTTTGTACTAGAATAATTATTAATCTGGGATCCCCTACTAATTCCAAAACGCTGCGTTGGAAACGGCACTCCAATGTGAAACTAACGGGAAATAGCGCCATGTACGTGTCTACGCTCATCCATTAGTTGTTTTAATAGTTCAGGCAAGTCAAGTTAGAGGTTATTTTCTCGAGGTGGCACTATTTCATCATGGACGGACATAAACGTAGCATTTCCAGCTCTGCCGTTAAGTCAAATCTGGGATCCCAATTCTAATTACAAAATCGCTGATTTTGTGATAAATACACATTTTTTAGCATTCTCGTTCGCAGGTATAGTTTCCTAGACAATTACCAACGTAGCTGTGCAAAAATATCAAATTTTGAAAATACGTTTCAATCTTGGTTCCAGGTTCTGTTCACGAGCGGTCTATAAGCCCCGCAGCGGTCTGCTGAAAGACATGCTATAGTCCGCGCGGGAGGCCGAGTAGTCGCCGGCTACCATAGACCGAAAAACGGAATATACATGCGCCCGGAAACTAATGCCTGACCTGAAGAGTCAAGTGAATCGAATGACCTTACGTATTACTTACGGTGTTAGGTGGACTCTAGAATCGCGGAATATAAAAACTTCTACACAGGTGTAGAATTAGAGTCCGCTGTACTCATAGCCCGGCTACAAAACGGTAAAGAATAGGCCACTCAATTCAGTTGATCTTCAAGCAACATTAGTTTCAAGTTATTCCAGTTGTGTCTGTGGATCCACGGATGCGGGCTCCCCAGCTGGAATTATAATTGCGATATGTATTTATTCCGCTGAGTCATCTATTAGCCCGCCGGACTGTGGTTCCGGTGGACTATATCTCTTTTTACACCAGAAGAAAGATGAAATGTCTTTATTGCAATGCGTTCCACACTATTCCTGTTTAGCCAAATAAAAGGTCATATGACTTGAGAATGCCTGGTTAACAGCCAAATTCAGGATAGCCAATTCAAGTGAAGTTTAAAAGTTCTATATGTTGGAAAAATAAAGCCCAAAGAAAGTTCTCATACACACACACAGATGCAAGAACAGAGCTGTCGCCAAGATCTAAATGTAGTGAAGGCAGCTTTTTCAAAACACAGGGCGTGGGTAAAGACAATAAATTCTGTTTTTCCTTCATTCATCTGCAACATCATTGACCAACAGGTGTTTAGATACACGGATACTCAAAGATCTTAGTAATCATCAGTTGTTGTAAGAGTGACGATTAACATTTTGATTTCCCTAATAATATCACGAGCTGGAGTGTGAGTATACATCTGAGAACTTGCGGGACCTATAATGGAGACATCTGCAGGGACAGCAAGAGTAAGTAGTTGACGAATTATGCTTACTGTGATGTTCATTGACTAACCATCACTCGGGAAATACACATCAATGAGATGATTCTAAACTGTGAGTTACGGTATTGGTGTAAACTACCTGAAATAAGTCATCGTATGGATCCCTTCCATCTCCTTGGCGGACGGAGAAAATTATGATTTAACAAAAACTCACTGAACGTTACTAGGATCTCAAAAACAAGAGAAACTATTCTGTAACTATGAGAGGTGGAAGGGCATTACCCCTTTTGCCCGTCTGTCTTTCTGTTTTTCATTCTTCCAACCACGTTATTTTATCCATTTATCATATTCGACTCTCTGAATGAAGAAACGCTCCCCTCCTCCACCTCTCATCTCCTCTTCTTCTCCTCTCCTCATCGCTCAATCTTAAGATTGACCCATCTAGTCCAGACTATCGATATAAAGGTTATATCTGAACTTTCTCGAAAATATCGAATGAACAACCATAGAAATATATTGGAAGTTATATATATTTACTTCTATAGAAGCCAGAATCCGGCAAGAATACGCTATTTGCCACGAGTTGAGAGGTGGGGTAACATGCAGATCGGTATATTAGCAAATATCGGTTTGGGACTCCTGAGGAAATTATGGCATTATCGTGACGTCACAAAGAGGCATATCGGCGTACTATATTGGAATCATAAGAAAAAAAAAAGGAAGCTTTTTTTTTTTTTTTTTTTTTAATTTCAAAATTACCAACATTCGTGATTTCTGTTAACAAAAATTATAGCGATTGCACTACAAACCGCCCGAATATTCGGGATATAAATAGATAAAGAGTCTGTCATTAAATATAAAAAAGTATCATGCGTCTTCTTGAATTTAAAGATAAAAACGAATGCCACTGAAAGAAAAACAGACAACTACTTCTATGAGGCTTGAAACACCACCTTTACGATTGCCATGAGGGACGACGCGCTATGCCGACAAAGCCAACGGAATTAGGCGTCTATAATTCTATAATGAAATAGCATTTCATCCATTAATCTTTTTATCATGTTTAGTGAACATTGTAAGCGCCACAAAGAAGGACGGTTGTGATACGTATGCGTTGTCAATAAAGCGAATAAGCCCAGTGCGAAATAGTAATTCATAAGCCTTCATTTACAACCATGAGTGTTCGCACTCAACAAAATTCATAGGAGTTACAACGACCCGCTGGATTAATGTTTACAGAAAAAAGAGACCGATAATAAAGACCGAAGCAACGTTCCTATCCCCAAATTAAATACAATGATGATCTTTCTTAATTCTAAGAAAAATATGAATATGCACTGATAATTGAAAAAAACAACGCCCCGCGTGTGAGGGCCTTGAGACTCGAACTCACGACCTTCAGATTATGAGACTGCATGCGAGACGAATTCTGCCGTTCGGAGAAGTTCTATAAACAATATTAAGCCCACATTTTTATTGGAGAGCGCCCCCAAGTTTTCAAATATTTGCGAGATTTTACACGGGTTATCCTTGCCGTAACGGCATAGTAAACTATCACCTGCTGAAAAGGTATTAAGCTCGAAAATGTCTATGTGTCACAAACGAAGGAAGTTCTAGCTACTAGAATAATTAGTATCGGGCGATCCCCGATAATAATTCAACGGCTGACTTGGAAACGCCTTCCAATGTGAAAAAAACCGTGAATAGCGCCGAGTACGTGTCTACGCTCATCCATCTAGTTGTGTTTAATAGTTCAGGGCACAAGTCCAAGTTAGAGCTATGTTATTTTCTCGATAGGTGGCACTATTTCAACAAGGACGGAGCAAACGCTAGCATTCAGCTCTGCGTTTTAAGTCAATCTGCGGACCAATCCCTAATTCTATTACAAAATCGCATGATTTGTTGCCGATAAATACACATTTTAGCATTCTCGTTCGGCGTATAGTAGTTTCCTAGACAATTACCAACGATACTGTGCAAAAATAGAAAAGTTTAGAAAATTCGGATGGAGCGATCTTCAAAAAATGTGCCGAATGATGCTTTAGCCTAACTTCATGAAATAGAAATTTTCAAAATGCTTCACTTTGACAAATTGTTGTTGCCCAGCATGAGCAAGTTAGAATATAGCCACCAGTTCCCGAGTTAGGATCTTCCCGGTTTTGGAATGATTTTTTAGAAAGCAGCAAGAGCTAGTCCCCAACAAAGGAACCTTTACCACCAACTCAAACATCTAGATATTAGGCAAACTATACTTTCTGGATTGCCTATGCTACATACAATCTTGACACAAATTTAGTCAAGTTTGCCCAAAGTTCAATTACCTTATCACATTTTCACCCACTATCTCTGCTTCCCCTAAACATCATAAATATGCAAAGTATAATTTTCTGATTCCTTATGATGAGACAATCATTTGAGATAGATACTCAGAACTAAATCAAACAAGTTTATATGCCCCTGATACGCTTAGATTCCTGAGTGCCCGCACCTGAACGAAACCCGTGGAGGAAATATTGAGTTTGTACATCCCACTTCTTTAAGAAGATGTCCGTTAAAAGATTACTAAAAAATGAATGTTAGCAATTGACTTTTTAAGGCGGTGTGCATGGACTATGAGAACCCAGTAGACTATACAGCTACCCTTTATTTCTGCGGACGATAACTGTATTGATGTGGCAATCCATATTACTGTGTAAAGAATCTCGAATTTTACGATTTATTGAAACATAAAATATTAAATCTGCCCACCAGACTATGGAATGAAAACATACCTTGCAAAGATCAGCGATGCAAACTAGAACGTAGTCGAAATCTTTTATGACGAGCAGACAGAAGAGAAACCCTCGATAAGCGTTATTATACACCACTATAAACCTGCTGACCAGAAGGAAAAACAATCTTCGGGGGGTACTATATTCTTGCATGGACATCTGAAAAAAAAACTGGTTTAAAAAGTCTAGAAAATGTAATTGCCCTATATAAAGAAGTGATGTGGAATTTCAGATTGAAATGCGTAATAGACTGTATTTTTTCTCAAAGAAGTGGCTATTTGGACAGTAAATTTGCGAGACAATTTACTCCGCTCATCATTTCACATCGATTTGGCCGCACTACTAGCCGAAAGGACTATTATAAGAGCATCTTGTGCTGGGCTGTTTGACGTGCAGCGAATTTAATGATTCGTTAACTGCAAATTTCCTTCTTTTCTTCATGTTCCGGGAAAAAAGTCTGCTGGATTAATTTACAGGCAGAGCACGTTCACAAATATCACAATATCTGTGTTTGAATCTGAGGGCATTATATGAATTATAATTTTACCTGCAAAACACAAATAACTTACTTGTCCCGTTTGAGGCTCGAACTCACGACCTTCAGATTATGAGACTGACGCGCTGCCGACTGCGCAACGAGGCCTGGTTGATAGGCCTTCCCCTCAATGAAATAGGCCCTTGTTATGGGGGTGGAGCAGAAACCGCTAAAGGTTAATATACCACTACCCGAGCTGCCATAAGGATAAAAAAATCTTGGGTGGACCAACTTCTTTCTGGCATCTGAAACAAATTGGGTTAAAAAAAAAAAAAAAAAAAAAAAAAAAAAAAAAAATAAAAACCGTTCACAATATCAAAAATCTCCTGTGGTTTAATCTAAGGGAATTAACTGAAATATAACGGCAAAAAGACAAATATACTGCCCCGGGTGAGGCCGAACTCACGAACTTCAGATTATGAGACTGACGCGCCTGCTCTGCCGACTGCGCCACCGAGGCGTGTTGATGGTTCTTCCTACTCATGAAAAGGCTTGTTTGCGTCCATTGATCAACATTCTTTCGTAGAAAATTTTGTTAAGATATTTGATCACATTATGACCCTCTGTATACACTTACTTTTCCCCCCTTATACTTTGCCGAACCTGGTAATTGAATGTGGCAAATACGTTGACTAAGTTTAGAACCCACACAATTTTTGCGATTTAATTGAAACATAATTTTAAATCTAGACCAGAGTATAATCAAAACATCCTTGGAAAGGGCAGCATGAACCTAGAACGTAGGTTAGAATCTATTATGGAGCAGAAACCGCTAAAGGTTATCCACTATCCTAGGCTGCCGTAAGGCTAAAAAATCTTGGGTGGACCTACTTTCTTTCATGGCATCTGAAACAAACTGGTTTAAAGCTGAAAATTAATTGCTATATAAAGAAAGTGATGGAATTTTCAGGATTGACATGGTAGACTGGTTATGTTTTCTCAAGTAAGTGGCATTTGGACAGTAAATTTGTGAGACATTTTTACTCCGCGTTCATCAATGTCACATCGATTTGCCCACTACTAGCCGAAGGGACTATTAAAAGAGCATCTTGTGCTGGACGGTTTGACGTGCAGCGAATTTAATGATCGTGAACTGCAAATTTTCCCGCGTTTAGTCATGTTACAAGGGGAAAAAACGTCTGCTGGAGTTAATTACAGGCAGAGCAAGTTAAAGAAAGGAAAATATCACAATATCATATGTTTGAATCGGGAGGGGTTAATATGAGCTATTTTAACTGCAAAAACACAAATAATGCCCCGTTGTGGGAGGCTCGAAACTCACACCTTCAGATATGAGACGGACGCGCTGCCGACTGCGCCAACGAGCGTGTTGATAGCCCTTCAATCTCAATAAATAGCTTGGTTATGAGGCAGAAACCGCTAAAGGTTATATATACCACTAACCTAGCTCCATAAAGGATAAAAAAATCTTGGGGTGGACACTTTCTTGCATGGCTCTGAAACAAAATTGGTTTAAAAACAGTTTCAACAAATTCAAAAATATCATGTGTTTTAATCTAAGGGCAAATTAATGAAATATACTGCAAACAGACAAATACTGTCCCCGTGTGAGGCTCGAACTTACGACCTTCAGATTATGAGACTGACGCGCTGGGCCTGACCACTGCTCCGCGGGCGTGGTGATGTGTGTCTTCCTCTCAATGAAATAGGCTTGTTTGCGTCCATTGATCAACATGTTCGGTAGAAAAATTTTTTGGTTAAGAATTTGATCACCTTATGACCCTCATGACCCTACCGTATACACTTACTTTTCCCCTTATACTTTGCCGAACCTGGTAATTGAATGTGGCAAATACGTTTACTAAGTTTAGACCCACACATTTTTTGCGATTTATTGAAACTCCATTTTAACATCTAGACCAAGTAATAATCAAACATCCTTGGAAGGTCCTCAATGAACCTAGAACGTAGGTTAGAATATATTATGAAGGGCAGAAACCGCTACAGGTTAACACCACCACCAGCTGCCGTAAGGATAAAAAACTTTGGTGGACTACTTCTTGCATGGCATCTGAAAAAAAAATGTTTAAAATCTGAAAATGTAATTTGCTATATAAAGAAGGTGATGGAATCTTCAGGATGTGACTGGTGAACTGGTAATTTTTATCTCAAATAAGTGGCATTTGGACCGTCAATTTGCGAGACAATTTACTCCGCGTTCTTCAATTTCACATCGATTTGCCCACTACGAGCCGAAGGGACTATTACTCAGCGCATCTTGTGCTGGGCGGTTTGACGTGCAGGACGAATTTAATGATCCGTACCTGCACTTTTCCCGCGTTAGTCATGTTTACAGGAAAAAACGTCTGCTGTAGTTTAATTACATTACTGCAGATGGCCCGTTTCACAAATATCAACATATCATGTGTTGAATTGAGGCATTATATTAAATATATTTAAAACTGCCAAAACACAAATACTGCCCCGTGTGAGGCTCGAACTCCACGACCTTCAGATTATGAGACTGACAGCGCTGCCGACTGTGGCGCCAGACGGAGGCGTGGTTGATAGGCCTTCCTTCCTCTCATGACATAGGCTTGTTAGATGAGCAAGAAACCGATAAATGTTATATATACCCCTAACCTAGCTGCCATAAGGATACAAAAATCTTGGTGGACTACTTTCTTGATGGCATCTGGAAACCATTGGTTTAAAAACCAGTTCACAAATAACAAAATCACGTGTTTTTTCAGCTAAGGGAAATTAAATGAAATATCACTGCCCAAGACCAATACTGCTCCGTTGGAGGCTCGAACTCACGACCTTCAATTTTGGACAAGCGCGCGCGACTACTGCGCCAACGAGGCGTGTTGATAGACCTTCCTCTCAATGAAATGAGGCTTGTTATTGGAGCGACACCGCTAAAGCGTTTATATACCATAACCCTAGATGCCAGAAGGATAAAAAAATCTATGGGTGGAAACTTATCTTGACAGAGCATCGGCAAACAAATGGTTAAAACAGTTCACAAATATCAAAAATATCATGTGTTTATCTAAGGGAAATTTAATGAAATATAACTGCAAATAGACAAATACTGCCCCAGTGTGAGGCGCGAACTCACGACCTTCAGTTATGAGAATGACCGCTGCCCTGACTGCAGCAACCGAGGCAGCTGTTGATGTGTCTTACCTTCAAGAAATAGCGACTTCAGTTGCCCGTCCATATTGCATCTGACAAATTCTTGCGTCGAAAAATTTTGTTGTTAAGAGATTTTGATCACATTATGACCCTCTGTATAGCACTTACTTTTACTTTTCCTCCCCATTTTTTTTTTTTTT
>JAMKCH010087942.1:14470-33639 GCA_023653785.1 Ophioderma brevispina | reverse complement strand
TTATGGACGCCATTGGACGCCATACTAGGTATGTGTAATATTTGTGTTGACCCCACCCCACCCCACACACCACACCACCTGACAAGGTGAAAACGTTTAGGGACAGGAGGAGATTTTTTGCGATACAAATTTTATCAATTTGAACTTTATCAGTTGTAGAACACCTATCGAGAACGTTTCAAGGGTTTATGAGACAACAAGTAAAAACGAAATCAAAAACTATGTTCTTGAACTTGCCTTTGCTATCGTAATCGTATCCATAGAACAAGTATGCTTTGATTTTTTTTGTCGGGCCACGACAGAAAATTCTAAATCATCATCTGAATGAATCTTATTAGATAACGACGGCCGATTCAGCTTATTCATTCAGGGGTGATCTAATACACGGTAAGCATTTCCCAATATGTAAAAAAACGGTTGAAAAAAATGGGGGCACTCTTATTCTGGAAATGTCCCGGTATCTCGTTGGGCATAAGGTCTTCTGCACACCCGTTGGTGCATTTCTAAAACAACTTTTGCCGTTTGGAATTTTTTACCAACAAAACTCTGGTCATTGACGAAGGTATCAACACAACCGCATAACAGGAATAAATTAAAATCGGTTATACAGATTTGATTCAAAATAGCGCGTCCAAAAATGAATATTTTAAGACAGCGTAGCAACAAAATGAACAATTCACTCTCATTTGTGCAACGGTCTAGTTTCTGGAAAATTTAACTCATACTAGTGGACATAAAACAAGACATTAATGAAATAAAAATTCAAAAACGTTTTACATTTAAGGGCCAAAACGAATTCTGATAGTGCCACCCTAAAAATGTTTTTATGCTTAATGAGTATAAATCACGCTATGGCCTGATTTGAATTATTTTCCAGCCAAAATAGCGCAAAATTATGGTTTTCTAGTCAATTGTCCGCAATATTAGGGCGAATGTCAAAGTAGGAAATTCAAATGTCAATATGGCAGCCTAATCTTCAACAATAGGATACTAAACCGAACAAATGTAAACCTAGCCACAACCGATACCACAATAGATAATCAATGTCAACAGGGAAACAAAAACCCACATTTAAAAAATTTAAACAAATATATGCCGTAATCAGATTTCAGAAGCTGATAAGCAGTGAATTTATGATGCCTATTAACGCTTTGAGGACTATGTTAAAGTTGCCAATAAGGTCATTTCATAGTGTCATGCCGCCTTGCATCTCGCGAAAAGCCGCTTGGTGTATCGCTTGCAGGATTGAGCTATATAGTCAAGCGGCGCTCTCGCTTGAACTACGTCATCGAGCGCATCCTCGCGAAAGTTGAACTCAAGTCAACTCAATGAGATTTGCCGCTTCGGGGAAAAGCGGCGCCCGAGCAGCAGGAGATCGATTTATTGCTTGACGCTTTTGCCGCTTGCGGTGACGCTAGCGATTCTGACATGACTGTGTAGTGAAGTAAATTTCATCATCAGAGCGGCAACGCGGTAAGCGGCATGACACATGTAATGACCTATTGGGCTTCTTGACATCAAGATGACACTGCCTATGCCATCATCGATAAAATGAGGCAGAGATTTCATTTTTGTGACTGGTGAGATAAGACAGGCAGTGTGAGATCTGAAGAAACATCTTGAGTTCACGCTTCGGCCAAATCAATAACGCTGTGACTCCGAGACGTCTGCAGATCCTGAATCTTTCACAACACATTGACAAATGTGTTGACTGGGACTATATCGTGAAGAAGTTGGAAGATAAATCATACTCATAATCAATTAGACTTAGAGCGCCTCTATACAAATGGCAGGCAAAGCGCTAGTAGAAGAAAAAGAAAGAAAAAAAATATAAATTAGGAAGAGGTGGGATTTCAGTGAGTCTGAAGTGGTTACTGTGTCTGGTCAAGGAGCTAAAGAGTAAGGGCATCCCAAAGGCGGGGAACAGCGATGGAAAATGCCCGATCGCCTGCCATCTTTCTGGAACTAGGAACATCAAAACTGACAATAGTGCTGGAGAGAAGAGAATAAGGCGTCAGGGCTGACGAACATGAAAATAAATGATATATAGGCCGGGATTGATGAATTAAAAGCTTTATGGGTTAAGATAAGAGATTTAAAGTGGATGCTTTGGGCAATGGCAAACCAATGGAAGAGACTGTAGGGAGGGGGGTGAGGCATGAGTGCGCCTGGGATGTTAAATATAAGCTGAACAGACTTGCGGCAGAGCGGCAAATTCCACGTCGAAAGCATTCGGCTAAAGTATGTTTAACCTGGTTGATGAAGGAGGAAGTAAACATAACTAATTCTACATAGATTAAGCAGGACAAATTTGCAGTTAGCAATGGACGTGGGTTTGATATGTGAACTTCCTAAGGTATTCCGATTGTCACTGGACCGGGACATCGCGTCCTGATCTTCGACCAGACGAAACTCGTGGCGAGCGAGTCGGCCAATCCTTCCAGATAATGTAGATTGGATACCTGCCTCCAATCACCGTTCTTGAACATTGTTCAGAACCGTTTCTCTCTTCGAACATTCAAGGAAAGGGAGTGGTTGTTAAACAGTAAATGTCTGAGGTGGTTGAATTTCAGCTACCGTCATGAACAGCGCATGGCAACGTTGAAGGCAGATTGCAGATTGCAGAGCAAAGTTTCATCGTGATCAAGCGCTTAAATGATGTCCATCACTGCTCTGGGGATGCCTCACATCGTTTGCCCCATAAAAAAAAATTTGAACACACATGGTCAATGTAAATGTAAAATTCATGACTTTAAAGGGGGAGGCCCGATTTAAGGTCGGAAGTTTGCATCTTGTAGATTGGCCGTCATCCATAATATCCCATCTGTAAAGTTCGCGCCGGATACTTTTACCCGTTTTCATGTATTTTGTAAGCCCCATAGAGTACTGTAAAAGAATCATTGGTCCGACCAAAATGGGGATATTTTAGTCACTAAATTCCAAAAACCAAACATCCTTTAGCCCTAAGATTTCACCAGGGTAAATGAGAAAAATAGTAGCTTTTCTGATATCAAATGTTGACCACTTCCGGAAAAATCTAGGGCTTCTGGGGAAGAGTCTTATTAGCGATCGGGCCAATGGACCTTTAATTAGTACATTAAATTACATCATTCGAGGGAGGAATGGCTTTGGCGTTATGAAGATCACCAACCTTCGATATGCTGATGACATTACGCCGGGTATGGATGCAAGTAGGGAGAAGCTGATGGATCTACTGCAGCGTGTCAAACATACAAGTGAAAGAAGGTCATGATGTGAACACAAGGAAGACCAAAAATTGGTTACTTGATTCACCACGAACCCTGACGATTGTGCCTTTGTCTTAGATGTTCAGCTGATGAATAATTTGTGTACCATGGGTTCGTTCATTAACAAGGGCGACAGTACCGCAAAATAAGAGAAGATTAGCTATTGCAAGGAAACACCACCAAAACAATGATAAACATCTGAAAGAGTAGACGAGTTTCAACTGCGGCTGCGAAGGGAAAAACTGTCTTCTTGTGTTGCCATAGGGAATTGAATCTAAACTAAAAAGTTCGTTTGAAATGTGGTGTATGGAGGCTTCGAGGAATCTTGGCCAGGACAAAGAACAATGAATGGTGGGTGTGCAGAAGATTAGTTAATGAATGATATTAAGAAAAACTATAAGAGAGAGCGAAGCTGAAATATTTGTCACTTTCATGATCATGAGAAGATGAGAACAGCATGAGAAGCAAAATATTCAGGGTGCGTTGAAAGGTCACGGTGGAAGAAGGTCGAACTGGGCAACAGCTTTGACAGCTGGAATAAAGGAGTTGGACTGAAAGGAGTATGGCAAAAGCTACAAGTTTAGTGGGACCTGAGGAAAATGGAAAGAGAGAGAGAGAGAGGAGATTACAATAGATTGCATCTATACTATTGATGTAATGAAGAGAAATGGGCGATTCCTTGTAATAATGATTGAAAAATAGACGTGAAAAAGCCTGAACTTGCCCTTACCCATATGTCCTCTTCTTTTTCCTAGATTTGTGTGGAAAGTGCCACCCACCTCAGTCATGGCCATTTTGAACATCCACACATTTGAATCATAGGTAACATTTGATTTCCCTAGTGGACGTTGTATGTGGATTTGACATAGACAGTGGACATTCGATTTCCCTATTTGGATATTTTGGTACCTAGTGGATATATATAATATATTTTTATGCCCTATTTCTTGACTTTTGATTTCGCTATGTTGATTATTACTGTACCAGTTGGTTGGTATTAGAATATTCCAGGAGGTGCCAGGCAAGATTGAAACATCTTGTTACTTGATTGGATGTGTCCCTTTTGATCACAATCCAAAATATGGACAAACGGCCGTGAAGCAATGGAGGTATATCAGAAGAAAAAAAATAAGCAGAAAGACCAATTCTCTTTACTCGTATGGGTTTATGGGTCCTGGCATTTGGATGATTGAGAGCTCAAATTGCACCTGGCAGAGGATGCATTCATCCAGCATGTCTGGCGTAGTGCAACTAAATTGCCATTTAAACAACCCCATTGTCTAAATGGTCTGAAATGGTGTATTGCAGACAAAAGATTGTTTGGGAAAACTTATTCCTATAATGAGGACTTATTGAACCCAACCCTGCAATTGCCAAGAAAACGGAAGTCTTGATGGAGTGAAAAACAAAACGTCTAAATGCAATTGAAAAATGCAAATGCTGCAACGAACAGGTCACTTTACCATTGGCCGCGCTTGTGGACTTACCGCAGCAAGACACAGATGACGATTTGAAGAGTATCGTAGAGTGTACACGAAATCAGGCATGTCACCTACATTAGCAGCAATAGAGAAGGGGAAGGCACAGAGGAAATTTTTTGACATTGTGAACACCCACACTGTGCTGGTTATAATCAAACCAGTAGGTCTGAGACTAGAGATACAGAAGGAAGGCTAGTCCCTTATGCCAATGATGGTGATGAAGATTCTTTTCGTGTCATAACATAGTGTTCAAATTATTACCAACACTCTAAGGAACATCTTCAGTGGCTTAGTAATATCACAAAATTAAGAAAAAAAAAGATAAGTTTCATAAAGATACAGATAACAAAATGAGACCATATCCTCGAGTTAGAGTAAGTTTACCTTATAATTTGCCCTTTACTAAAACGAAAGAGGGCGTTCTAATGTGAACTTGTGAAGAGTCTTCAATTTTCCCTTGCCGTATGCATCAGTTGTCAAATGATGTATACAACTAAATTGTGTAAAGCATTCAGAAATTTAGTGGACTTATTCAGTCTGCAAGGAGCTATAGGCTGATAAGTAGTAAAAGTACATTCGAGAAAAATGAGTTTTAAGTGATATTTTTATACAGAATACAATGCAAATTGTAAATTGGTATTTTCTATCGATCATTCAATGGTAAATAATGTCACTGCAAACTTCTAGAGTGCTTTTAAAGTAAGTATTGAATGCAAGAGATCGATGAAGCAATAAATAAAATATATATTTTTTGCAGAGTGAGTCAAGGTATTTTTGATGACGTCATAAATTGGCCCCCAATAGACGACAAAAGATGAATATATTTTGAAATCAAACCTAAATTTCTTTTTTAGAACATCCAAAGTATATGTCTAAACGTTCAAAATGTGCCTCTAAATTAGTCAAACATGTGGGCGTACACAGAGAAATAGACAACTATTTAGAACCCAAATAAACGGAAAAATTGCGTTTCGAGAAAATCGCAATATTAAAATTCTGATTGGTACATACTTCAATGAAAGAAATTAAATTAAAAGTTCTCTAGTCAAATTTTAAACAGGATTATAGCTTTCAAATTAAGTGACATGGTAAAGCTTTACTGCCCTTTATTAAAATATTGCCGAAAACAGAAATTCACAAATTTCATTTTTTTTTCACAAAAATTGATGTGACGTCACTTGTATTAGTAATAATATTTTTTTGTCAATCCCGGCAAAATGGTTACGACCTCTAGAGTCGTAATCCTGAGGTTTTAAACTATCAGTTAATGTTTACATCAGGACAAAAAAAGTACTTTCGAGGTAACCTCCTAGCCTTTCTGTGGTGTCTGGAGCCTGACTACTAGGAACCCCCGCCTTGGGCAATAACGGAAGTGAATATCAAGATATTTGCTAATTAAAAAATAAGTAATTAACTCTTGGATTTGTTTACTTAGATATTATACCTTGTGAGACAAGAATTAATAATACGAAAATCAAATAAAACACGTTTTATATTGCTGATAGCATCAATGTTAATTTTGTCCTGACCGTGGTCTGACACAAGGTAAAGTCTATGGCAAGACCAAGGTGATTTGAACTTTCGGTAGAAAAATATTAGATGCGTCTTAATTTGGGCGATATTGTGCTATTAATTGTTTAAATGGTAGTCTAGAGTAGAAAAATCACTTATTTGGTTCAAAGTCATATATCGGACGTTGCTGAGCATATAAATGTGCGGAAACACTTTTTTTCGAAAAGTGGTTATTTCAATTGGCCCATAGGTCAGAGGGGCAAAGTTCGGATTGTTATTTTATTATTGGTATGTGGTTTACATGACCCCCATTTACGGGTGTTAGTGTCATGAGCAAAATCCCATGGAAAAGAGGTTTTCTTGGTTGGGTCCCCTAGGACCCCCCTCCTTGGGCACTATTTAGCTTGGGGCCTTAGTGTTTAATGGGAAAGTGAATAAAAAAATTCCTCGCAGCGTTCAGCGTGGAAACAGTAAGTAACAAACACATCTTAATTCGATTGTTTAAACCGCTCTTAGTCATGCTTTTCATTCATTAACCATGCACCACAACCCTTAAAACAAACTTTTAATTGACACACGGACCTTAAACATGGCAAAGCGGACCTTCAACAACATAAAGCGGACCTTGTCATTTGGGGGGGGGGGTGCGTCGCACCCCCCGCACCCCCCTGGCTACGCCCTGCACTGAAGATACGTATCTGGGTAGACGTATCTGGCCGGCATTTTTTCTTAGTCGTGCTGTGCTTGATGAAAGTATCTCTTAACCGACGTAGTCGCTATACCTATCAGGTATACCTTCAACAGGAGGGAGAGAACGCAGAATGAAATCGGAGGATGTGAAACTAGAATTGAGAAATGAAAGGGCGGGGAGGGTGACGACGGGGGATTAGAAGGGGCAGAAAGAGGAAAGAAAAAGGGAAGGAGGAGGAAAGGGTCAGAGGGGCCGGAACAAGAAAGGGCAAGACTAAATGAACAGTCGCGGAGTGTAATAACAAATAATTAAGACTGGAGGGGCACTGAGAAAGGAAGAGAGATCCTACCCCCCCTGTTTTGTATTCTACTTTAGGTATCACAGCGTGTTGCAATGCGTAGCGGGAGGAGGTTAACGTATCTGACGCGGTATTAACGTCAAATTAGGGAATTTCATTCTTACTAGGACTGGAAATTGTTACTTTGAAAACCAGATTTTTCATGCAAAACATGACATTGACATCTGCTCGATTTATCACATATGGCACATTTTTCTTCCGTTATTTTTAGCAATTTTGTCTCCATTCGAATTATGGAACGATCTTCAGCAACATGGCGATATACTCTCAGAGACTCTGCGAAAACTTTAATAACCCAGATTGTATCATGTTTCGAACTTAAAATTATGGCATAATAGAGGCTGATAGACATGCAATGTAAACTGTGATGTGCGCTCTTGTGTAACACAGGACATCTTTTATAGAACGGATTTGGCTGGCGACTGGCGATAAACAAGAATTATGTATCTTTAGCCCTACTGCTTGATACTTTCTCGCCCGGTTACGCGTCTAGTCCGGATCATTTTGAAAACATAACCCCTTAGTATAATTTAGATTAACACTATTCATTCTTAACGGCAAAAACGCTTTAACTGTGCATGACTGTGAGCGACACGAAAACCCACTTTTTGAACACTTTTTCGGAGAATGGTCCAAATAGTTGGGTCATTGAGAGCAATTCCGTGACCGTGGAGAGCAGAGCATCATTTCACAGTGGATTTGTCTTCTATGAAGGTTAATGAACAAATTTAGCGGTTGTGCCCCTCGTGAAATTGTGGGCGGAATCCAGGAAGGGGGAAAATTCATAATACAGGGGTCAAAAATGAAAAATGCTTGGAATGCTGTAAAAAGGTAACCAAAGTGTTCGTCTTGTTGAAAGGATTAAAAACAAGTATAGTTTGTACTACTTACAACTTATGGTTATAGAGATATAACACAAAAATCGTCAAAGGTCATCACGAAAGGTTAAATCTGAAATATTGCTCCGATTTCTTCAAAAAATGGGCTCAAATTGTTCATATTTCCTCACAGACTGCAACAAAAACATTTTGCACCGTCTAACATATTTTAAAATTCGGAGATCAATAGAGGTCAAAGGGGTTGACCTTGTTTGTCATTTATCTCGATAAACAAATACAAATGAGAGTGTCAACTACTTTTGTTGCAATCCCAGTGGAAAGGTTAACAATTTGAGACCATGTTTAAAGAAATCGGTCTAATATTAAAGGTTTAACATTTGGTGATGACCTTTGACATTTGACGAATCTTATGTAAAGTTATAATACAGGCTTCAATGTGTAATTAAAATTTCCAAATTTGAAGTTCCACCCCAAGAACCACAATGCCGCGTTGCAAGGATGTGCGCTATATTATTTAGCAACATATATGTGAGTGGCGTTCTGGTTTTTGGGGTGGAAAGACCTCATTTTTGCATTTTTGTTTTATGGGGGGGGGCGGAACACTAAATGGAATTGCCAAAAACAGCAACGAACGTTTTACATACAAACCATACCATATCACTATATGGTAAGGCATGCTAATCTACCAAGGGCTCTGTTCAGTAGCCTTGGATGAGCACATGTTAACAACAGCTGACCATGCACGTTCTGGGTATCATAAATCATACTAAAATACAGGGGATGTATTTGCTCAATACAATGGTGAATGAAAGCTATTGAACTACGCCATGGGAAATTGTAATTTTATTAGCTCATATTGTAGTTAACATGCTCATGATATAAATAGCGCGGTCATGGGCCATTGTCTTGCATTGTTGTTGAGTCTGCTTAGTGTGAACACGGTTATATAATCCAAATCTTAGCAGCATAAGCTAATAGGTATTTGGGTATTGTTATAAAGGGCTGCCTTATGTAGCCTCTTTAGCTTATGAAGGACAAAAGGTCTGTCCATAGGCGTCACTTACAAGCTCCATGACAAAGGGCAGCTATGCAACATCTTCCGGTTTCTTCATATAAGTAATCAATGGTCCGTGAAATGGAGGCATGCTCTAAGCTTGCTTTTTTCAGAGAGAGATGCCACTGAAATTTCTCGACTTCTCATTTTCTTTGTACCAAGTGTATTTTGGGGATGAAAAAAAAACACCTTGCGGTAACATTGATTTGAATGGTTGTCAAACACCAACTCAAATTGATGGTTGAAAATATAACTATTATGATTATCGAGGGCTCCTTCTCTCCTTATCCAGGCGATTGTTTTGTTCATTAAACCTTCATAGAAGACAATCTACTGAGAATGATGCTCTGCTCTCCACGTTCACGGAATTGCCCCAACTAAAAGGTCAGCGTTCATTGCATTCAATGGGGATTGAAAAGTGATTTCCCCTCTTTAAGAGCGTTTAAGACACTCAAAACTGTTCCTTATTGTAATCCTATGAGTTCCATCAACAATTGTAACATTATATCCAAATCGGAGCGTAAGCAGGCTTATAATTGGACCCCTGTACAACGGAAAATGCCCTTTTTATTTGGTTTTGTTTACTAGGTTAGCTTATAACTCCAAAACTAGGTACAGATTATAATAGTACAAAACTCCTCGTATATTTTTATGGAATCCTTATGGTTGCAATAACTTATATAGTTTTAACAGACTGGATCATTTCTAAATTTACCCCTGTTAACTCTTGTATAGGACCGGGGGGGGGGGGGGGACATTCACAAAGGATGATACCCCCTGTTCGGCAAACTGATGTAAGGCTTTTGTAATGGTAAGTCATCCTAAAGTAACCCCTTAAGGGAGGTCAGAGTCTGTCCCGTCAAAGTAGGAAGGTAAGGGGTGGGGTTGCCACCTTTCTATACTTTTACTGTGTAAATGCAAAAAAAAAAAAAAAAAAATGATACTTATGTAACTTATGATGCTACTGTATTTAGTTCTTATTTTTTTAAAGTGCTAACATGTATATGCTTACTGTGGCACTCATCATTGCCAAATAAATACACATTTTGCTTGATTTTGGAGATTTGCTTACAAATAACTCTATAAATAACCTCTCAGTTATCAGTTATGACGTCGCTATGACGTCATATTGTTAAAACTTGATATGTTTGTACTCTATTTGAAGAAATGACATATGTAGCTGATACCAAACACACTGATAGCAAACAAGATGTTTGTCCCTTAATTACAAACAATCGGGGGTGGTAACCCCCCCCCCCCTCCCATTGGTCGTGAATGTAGAAAGACCCTTGGTTGGACGAGCTTTTATTTGACCTTCCTTTGACTTTAAATCGCGCACCCGCTGCGCGTAGCATATGTGCACTTACGCGATAAACAGTCTATATTAAGCAGAATTGCACGTCAACATGCATGTATGTTTCCGAAGTATCACATTGATATGATACGGATCTTTTGCGTCGTGTACAAAGCTCATTATATTTTAGGACTGACCTTATCAGGAAAATACGTTGCCATTGTCAAGGAAACTTCACCTCCAGCTGACGTGCCCAGAGTTCCAACACCCCCTGGCAAGACAAAGCTTTGAGACAGTAGCCAATCAATGGCTTCCTGGAGAATAGAAATATATGTTTATTTTGAAACAAATCGAAAGATATAGGAGATGTGAAATCCAAAACAAAAAAAAATTGTCCACAGAAAATCAAATTAGAGCAAAGTGTATAATTAAGGTTTTTACTCTAAAAGTCGTCATGCCGAGCATATGTTAAAATCACATTTGGCAATATTGAGGAGAAAATGTATCACACAATTGAATGTTTATTTTTATGTGGTATAGTAACATGTACATAGAAATGATAAAATAAAATAAAATGAATAATGTTGAATCTCTTTGTGTGTTTTGTTTGAAACTCTTAGTTGTACTATTTTATAGGGGCATTTCGTGATCCACAGGCTCTCGACCACATGCCCGCCCCCCGAAAAAATGTTGAAATCTCTTTATCATCTGAAGTACTGTTGTCCTAAATAATTATAGTACATGTGCCAAATCTTATGTGCAAATTCAATATACTCTGGAAGAAATTTTGTTTTTTCTGTCCATAAACAAAAATTACAACAGGTGACCTATGGGCACCATGATATTGCTCATAACGTAAAGATGCACCTTCACGATCAACTGGAATTTTGGAAATAACCTTTTCTTGTGCATACTGGGTTAACCATAGATAAAATATGAGGGGCAGGGATCATGAAATATAGTTTTTCCGTAACCTGACCCATCTGACACACTTGTGAAATTGGAAACCGTAAAAGAATAAAGCTCTGCTTTATTCCGTGAAGGGTTTCCGAATATCCGTGTGTCAGAATAAAGTGTGTCAGATGGGCCAGAGTAATCATATTACCTCTTCTGCTTGCCACAGTTCCGCAGAGCACAAAATAAAACTTTGCCTAAAACTCCACTTGATTTCATCACTTCGTTTTAATTTTAGCATTTTTATTTTAGTTCCCATAGGTCATGCACCGTGTTAATTGTCTAGATAAAAAAGCGCTCTAGTTTTATAGGTATACAGTAATAGTTAATACCAAGATTGCCTTATTCCTTGGGGTATATGCCAAAATATTGAGGGCGTCCTTTCCACGAAATCTCTTGAATGTCCCTTTGAAGCTAACCAAAACAGGGTCTACGCATTTATCTGAATGATCGTTTATCCAAAGGATCGCTATTTCAAAGGTTCATTTATACACAAATTTGTTATTCCGAAGGTTTATTAATCTGAAGGTGTTATTCCGAAGGTTCGTTTATATATAAAAAAAAAAGCTTCGTTTATACGAAATTTAAGATACGTTTAGCTTATTCCATTTTTGGATTAACGAACCTTATTTTCGGAAACCTTCGGAATGACTCGCCTTCGGATAACGAACATTTGCAATAACAAACCTTTGGAATAAAGAAACAAATGTTTGGATTTAATAATAAACCTCAGGGATGCCAACGTAGGAAAAGGAAATTCCTGTTCGGATAAACGAACCCTCAGAATAACGAATGGGGTCTTTCAAAACAAAATTAAATATAAGCTAGGGTCTTTGGGCGATGACGTACCCATCCAAAAAAAAGGTCCTTGCAGTGCTAGTGGCATATGCCAAGCTTAGAAAGCGGCATTGTCGGATTGTGGAATATTTACAAATTTTGCGCCAGGGTGCAAAATTAATGGGTCTTTGTAACAGATTTTTGGTACACAAATGGGAAAACGGTGGGTGTTTTTTTGGAGCAAATGCCTGTGAATGAAAAAAAATTACTATCTCAAGACTCGGTAGAAAAGGAATACATATCATTAAAATAAGTTTTCCAACACTTAATTGTGCCTGCATATCATAGGCAAAGCGAACTCGGCACCGCTTCTGCAAAGAGCTGACTTCCAATACCTGGTCGATAGTAAAAGCAATGTTATGATTTAAGCTTCAAATTATAGTCAAGAACTTGGACTGAGGCCGTGATTTTTCGACTTTTATTTACAGTTGTACAGTTGCATTATTATTTATACTATTATTATTTGAGGTGAGCCTTGCTAAGTTATTCATTTTATAAATGATGGCAATGCATATGAACATGACATTACACGTTTACAACGACCGTGCGCTAGCTCAAACATGCATGCCAACGTGTATTTAATACCAATGTATGAAGAATTCGACACCCCATTTTCTAACCGGAAGCTCCCACTTTGGCCGATAATTTCACTGCTTGCTCCATTTTAGGTTTCAAAAATGTTTCTAGATTTTGGTGGGTACGTTTGTTAATATTGTTCCTGAGTTGTTTTTTTCGCGGTACAAGGGTCTAATTATTTTTTAGAAAATGACATTTTTAGCCGTATTTTCATTGTGAATTTCCCTTGCGAAAAATACGCATAATTCGGGCATTTCTCGGTCAAATTTAATGATTCTTTTTGTATTTTGAAGAATATAGTAGTGAAATAACATTTTAAAAACACTTCGTGCTTCAAGACCTCGTCTATGCAGTACAAATTAGAAAAGTTACACATAGTCATATGAACTACGCCGTGGGGTTGAGGATGCAAAAAATACTGCCCTCGTACGTTCACCAAGCTCACACAGCTCTCCAAGATCGATCGACATGGCCAGCAGCGAGCGTGAATAAGACAGCACAGTGATATATACGGGCCGGCGCTCGTGCGGAGTGCCCATCTCTCTTTCCTTAGCGTTTGGGCCAGACTCCTCCGTATTATGTTTGCTATGGGGGGTTCGCCACTCCTCCCGCACAGCAAGTCTGTTACTTTCCCAGCATTGGATAATGCTGGTATCCATTCATACACCTGGTTGGAGAGGAGTAATTAAGGTAAAGCGCCTTACTCAAGGGCACAACACGTTGGCCGCAGTGGGACTCGAACCCACGACCTTTGGATTGCGGGGCGAGCGCTCAATCCACTGGACCACACGAGCCCTCATTTTACTCTGCTGAGTGCGATTTTGGTTTCTTCTCAATAATTTTGATCCTTTAATGTACACCACCAAAGGATGAGTATTCTTCTTTAAATAAATATGCAGTTGTAACCCTGATTCTAGACACAAACATATAAATTTCTCATACCGGTATAGAAGTAATTATTGTTCGCCGTACTCATAGTCCAGCTACAACAGTAATATGGTTACCTTACTTGTCAAAGATTAGTCACGGAAATGAGGATTTTTGACTTAACTATAAAGGATAGGGCACTCGATTCAGTTGACTCTTCACGCAACATTAGTTACACACTTTATTCCGGTATCGTCTATGGAGCCCGGACTGTGGCTCCCGGAGGACTATTATCTGCTTTCACATCGGCACTTAATTTTTACAATTACAGAGTGTGTCACTTACCACGGGCTTTACTCCATTCGCCCCCCCCCCCAATTTGACATAACATAATGATTTAAATTATTTTAGGAGTGTCAGCTAAATCAGCCAGAGTCCACAAAATGTAGTAGGCTATCATGGACCACCTGGACCCCCCCCCCTAGAGATTTTTATTCACTATGTTTTTCAGTTAGCCTCAGCTATCATAATATGATTGTTTGCCATTTAATTAGTGATGGGTGTGAGCGTTACGGCCGTTGCCATGGCAACGCAGTAATGAAAACTTGAATTTCGGAAAATGTTATATCTTTGCAAGTAAACAACATATAAAACACCCTTCAAGTGTCTAGACATATGTATTTTGAGTTGTCCAGTTGATTGCAATCACAATCTGGGTCAATTAAGGTCATGATTATGTCGAATTCTGGCACTTTCCATGGCAACGCCCTCTTAAAAATGGGATTTTTGAGGAAAAAATTATCTCATTGTAAATATACAACATATAAACAAAATCTAAGTGTCAAGAGGTATGCAATTTGAGCTGCCCTGTTTATTGCAATTATGATCTGGGACACCTAAGGCCATTGTTATGCCAAAACAGCGTCATTACCATGACAACACCCTCTTAAAATTGGAAAATTGGATTTTGTGATGTTTACATAACGAGAAACATTGTTAATTTAGTGATAGACTGATTTCCTTAGCCATGTTTTTCAGTTAGCTAGTACCCTTAGCTATCACAATCTTCTTCTGTGCCATCATTTTGATGATATATATGAGCAGCAGACCAGTTGCCATAGCAACACAGTATTGAGAAATTTAAACTTTGCAAAAAATCCATATTTTTTGTACAAATCAGCATAGAAACAAAATCTAAGCTGCTATTTTGATTGCAATCAAGATTTGGGTTATTTAGGGTAACGGTATGCAAACTGGGGGTCGTTCCTACAGAAAGTATGAGGGTCACGCATTATGTACTAGAACACACACTTTGGGATCAAATGAATGATGCAATGGTTGAATATATATGAAATCAGAGAAATTAACAGCTTTTACGCACCCAGATATGTGACAAATTTTATATAACAGTTAATGACAAGCACCAAAGCAACCCTAGCAGGAATGTTTTTCTAAGACTGCACCGGAGCGGGAATCAAACCTACGACCTTCCGATCACTTATGCGGATGCCCTATCCACCAGGCTACCAGACCTCAAAGCTGGCACCTACAGCACAGAGAACATTCAGGGACCGAATGGCATTGCCATGCTGAAATGGAATTTTGAGGAATATATAAATATAGTATATCTTAGACAAGACAAAGACAACACAAAAATTCAATCGCAGAGTGGTCTCGTCGGGGAACCGCCTTGAGTTCACCGCCCGCCCCATACCAGGAGGCCGTCAGACCCCATTCCCATCCTACTCCTCACAGAGGAAGGCTATAATTTCAGAGTTCTCCTTGTTAGTTGCCAAGGGACCAGTAACGACTGCCATTTCCGGTTTAAGATGGTTTCTATTCTACTTTATTCATCACTGCAAAGAAGTCAGGGGAATGGAGACCTATCCCCAAGCCTCTGAACAGATACAACTGGCCTCCAGCATTTCCATATGGAAGCATTGCCCGCAGTCGTGAAGGCTTTTCAGAAAGGCTGTTGGATGAGCGCTACAAAAAAAATATGCTTACTTACATATGTTCCAGTATGCAAGCCCTCTCATGCTCAGCGATGGTTGCATTTCACTGTGGGTGTGTGTGTGTGTGTGTCTCAAATCACAATGGCTCCCAGAACCTTCATCCATTTGGTCAAGGTAGTAGCTGAATTCCTGAGAAGGGGATGGACAATCGTCATCGACGATGGACAATCGTCATTGACCTGTGGGTCGTGTTTCTGCCGTAGTGGGGCCGACTACCTTTGGTAAGCGGCGAAGGTGGTTCTAGTCTGCTGAGAAAGTATGTGGTGTCAGGAGTCCTTTTTGGCTGTTGGTGGTTCCGAGATTGGGACATCCGGTTGCTCGCCTCCCATGTTCTAGGAGTGTGAAATTTACTGGCCGACGCTCTCTCCTGGGAAGGTCCCCAATCCCAGACACAGCAGAAGGTCAGAGGGTCCTCAGTGGAGTGCTCGGTTCGATGGACCAAAGACATCTGAGGTCATGTTCCAGGTTGCCATCTTGCCATGTTGTCTGGTTGCAAAGATATAACATTTTCCGAAATTCCAAGCTCTTATAGTGGTGTTTCAATAGCAACAGCTCCGGCACTCACACCCACCACCAGCTTAAAGGCAAACAAGCAGCTTCTGATAGCTGGGGACCCAAACTAACAGAAAAACCTGATGGATGAAAATCCCTAAAGGGAAAGGTCTAGATGTTATAAATACCTCATAATAGCCTCAGATTGTTTTAATTTTTTTTTGTTTTAAATTCCTAATTTTTGTATCATGGTGTTGTCATGGCAACCATCCTAATTAGCCATGGACATGACCTTGAGTACTTTAGATCTTAAGTGCAATCAACTGGGCAGCTAGAAATCCATATACCCAGGCACTTAAATTGTGTTATTGTGTTGTTTAATTAAAAAACATTAAATTGTCCCATCAAAAAGATATTTTCGAGACTGTGTTACCATGGTAACAACCGTAAATTGACATTTCTATGACCTTAAATAACCACAATCTTCCTTGCAAGCAAATGGGAAGCTTGAAATACATAAGAAAATGACACATAGAGCATGTTTTTATGTTGTGTAGTTGGAAAGATATGACATTTTCTAAATTCACATTTTCATTACTGCGTTGCCATGGCAACGGCTCTGGCACCCATACCCACCACCAATTTAAAGGCAAACAAGCAGATTATGATAGCTGAGGATCCAAGCTAACACAAAAACTCGATGAATGACAATCTCTAAGGGGAGGGAGGGTTTCGCTTTTAAAAAATATTAAATTTTCCCCTCAAAAAGCTCATTTTTGAGACCGTGTTACCATGGTAACGACTATAAATCTACATTCTATGACCTCGAATAGCCTTTATTTTGCTTGCAATCAAATGGGAAGCTTGAAATACATATAAATTGACACCTTGAGCATGTTTTTATGTTGTTTAGTTACAAAGATACGACATTTTCTAAATTTTAATTTTTCGTTACTGTGTTGCCATGGCAACGGCTCTGGCGCGCACACCCACCACCAAACTGGCAGATTCTGATAGCTGAGGACCCAAGCTAACAGAAAAACATGATGAAGGAAAATCTCTAAGGGGGGGGGGTCGGTTTTGGGCCCATAGCCTATAGTAAGATATGACTTCTTTTTCCTTGTTATGTTTTCGTGTTTTTGTTGTTTGTTTTTGCTTTGTCTTTTGATTTTGTGTGTGCGTTCGATTTTTCTGTTTTGTTTTGCTTTTTCTGTTTTTGTTTTATTTTTGTCCTGTACTGCTTGCTTGTTTGTAGTTTATCTGCTTTGATTTGCTTTGGTTTGTTTGTTTGTTTCTTGTTTTTGTTTTGATTCTGCTTGTATTACGATGTGATGTACATAACGATATCTTTCTTTTGGTTTGTTATTTTTTTTCCATATTTTTTTTTTCTTGGGGGAGGGGGCTTCTTTTTTGTTTTGTTTCTTTTATTTTGCTTTTTCGTTTTGTTTATTTTGCTTTGTTTTTTATAAGTGTGTGGTTCTTCTCTTTAATATATACGCCGCTCCATGTCCTACTTCGTCATAATAGATTTCACGAGGGAGAAGAAACAATGTGCGTTGTGAGATACAAAGGACCACCCGCAAGGAACTTTTTTCTGTTCAGAAAGTGAACGTTTAACTTATGTTGATTTACCGAATACCATTAATATAGTTAGTATCCATCTTTTGACTGAAAATTCACCTTTTTAAAAAAAAAAATAGCATTAAAAGTAACATACCTCAAAATATTCTAAATGGATGTTATTCAATGTTGGAGGTAAATCTTCATATGCAAAGAACGGCAAGGGGTATGAAACAAATCCTCTAGAAGCAAGAAGGGCTGACCGGAAGTCACGGAGTCCACCCTCTCTACCAAACAAATCTATTATTGCTGGAAATGATCCAGGCCCTAGGAATTAAATAGAATATATAAATAAATTGGTCAGATTTCCGCCTTTGAAGCAACATGAAAAAATACACTTGAATTAAGAGGATATCTTTTCCCCATCTCGAAAGGACCAAAGTGTACCATATTGGGATGTTATTCTTATCTATCCTTTTTTTTTTTTACCAAGCGCTCATCGCTGGATCTGCCGCAACAGCTATTCTAACAAGAGAGATTTCTGATTGAGTTCTTGCCATTCTCGGGTCCGTTCCGGACGTGGTTGTAAGACAGTGGTAGACTCTTTCTGTTGTAAAGTTTATGCAGTTACGAGTTCCCGAAACTCAACATGCACTTTAGATTTCTTAAAAAATTACCAGAAATCTACGTCTGTCGTACCCAGCACGTGCGGTTTTCCCCTACAATTTTAATGCGTTCCGGAAATGTAATTTAGTCGCAGGCTTATGGTATAAAAGTTACGCAAATTCCTACGTCTACTCAGAGCTGACGTATAAGGTTTGTCATAGCAATACAAGCTGATACCCTGACCATTTGAGAAGCGGTCGTATTCGAGATTTTATGAGGAAAAAGAGGTAAAGGGTACACACAGGGAGATTTCATTTATACATAGTGAATAAAAGAAATTGTGCATGAAAAAAACACAAAATTTGACCCTGACCTGTTTACTCAACTGTGACACAGTCGAGGTTTTCATGATCTGCATATTTTCGACTTTCTATGCTGAAAAAATGAAGGAATTTGGTGAAGAAATGATGTAGATATGAACGATTTTCGTGGCTGATCCATTTTACCCCATTCCATTGGGATTTACACAGTTATATCAAACTGTAGAATATACAGTGAATTCGTATGGAAACCTGTAAAAGCCTCAATTTCACGGGAACTTGTTTGCAGAATAGCTGCCCAGATGTCTTGAAAAAAATAAAAGTATTTCTTGTTGATATCCACTTTGAAATTTAATCATAAAAAGGGCTGGGAAATTTGACATAAACGCATTGACCAGTTGAACAAGAAAGAACACGGAAATGCCCTGCCTACATGTCCGAAGAGATGTTAGTATCCGTACACAG
>JAMKCH010087937.1:0-10703 GCA_023653785.1 Ophioderma brevispina | reverse complement strand
TTAGGGCTCAAATAGAATACGTGTGTCCAGATGTTAAAAATCTGAAAACAACAATGTTCGGAGATACCACCATATACTCTAGTAACTGCTGTCAGAAGACCCCCCAGTATACCATGTAACTTCCACGTGCTAAACAAATACAGAGGTTTGGTTGATAATAATGACTGAACTTTAGTACTCTGTGGCTACTCGGGAGTAGACATATAGCTTACATAAGCCGGATTGTGCTGGTTTCATAGTGTCATAATATTCATAGTGTGTTGCTGTTGAACACTAGAGTGCCTTTTAAAGTCTATACAAGACACCAAATGTTGACCCATGCTGTATTACCCTCCTGAGCGGCAAGTGTTCCAGGAAGTTGACTTGGCAACAACAAACGAACCAAAAATACCATCCCCTACATTAATTTGTGTACGACCTCTTTGCTTTTCAGTCCTATGCTGTCCAATAAGCTTGATGCCCAGTTCGTTCTCCTCTGATTTGGCTTAAGTTTCAAAATTCCACAGAATGCACCATTACGAACTAGTTGGGCAATTAATAGGAAAATAAAGCAAAAAATGTGCTGATGTAGTGCATGTATAGTAAAGAAAACTGTTATCAGGTCACTGGCTCATTCTAACTCTTCGTAGGAGCCCTGATCACATTGATCCATCACAAAACCTTGGCATACATCAAATTCATAATATGTGCCTGAGCACACTTCTAGAACAGTAAACCAATGCGCTAGTATGCACATTAGCAAATACTGAGTAACTCATTTTTTTTCCATACTAGAAACAGGCTAAAATTAGAATATTATAGTATATGTTGACAATGTGATGAGGGATCCGTGCATATATGGTTAGAAATGCAAACACTTTAAAATTCATTCTTTTAGCAGTGACTATAAACATTTTACAAATTCTGTATTTACTATTTTTGTGTTTGACTACTATCAAAATAAAAAAAAATATTTTTTATCATTTTCACAATTTTGCTCTTTTTGTCACTCTATCTCTGTGCATGATTTAGAGTAAATCAAGTTGAGACAGCCAATGAATCTGCTGCTATAGAGACACTTTTGATCAGTGATCAGCTTTTTCACAGGTAAGTAATTAATTTCATTTCAATGATGCTGCATTGAATTTGTGATTTTAAAACCCCACTGTGGACTGTTCATCATGACCATTAAGAATAGAAGATGTGTAGGTACCACCCCCCATAACTCCAAACTTGTGTCCAAATTATGAAGATGTTATAAAGTTTGAAAGTTTTTGACTTCGTCAAAATCTGGGTCAAAACTTTTTGGAATTGTAATGTTGCAAATCTCAGAGAGATTGAACTGTGACCATGATGATGGTACATGCACAACCTGTAACACAGCCTGTACAGGTAGCTTGACTTGTGAGGTTTCTAATTTGTGACAGACTAAACATGCATCATGTGACCAAAGTGGCTTCATGGGAAAATTAAATTGGAAGCTTAAGGGGTTTCAACTTTACTTTTTTCACAGAGAGCATGTTAGATTGTTCTTAATCACATTATCTGATTACAAGGATCCAGGATCTTTCTATGGAGGAACTGGGGGAATTCTGTCAAGCAAAGTGTTGCCATATTCCTTTCCAGAAAAGAAATCCCTCCTCAATATGAGATTTGACCCCATCCGTTGATAAACAATATCCTTTTTAATGTTTTTTTTTCATTCAAAATCAAGCCCAATAATGCTTCAGAAAGCCCTATTTTGTGCTCATGCTTCAAAGTTTGCCCTACAAAAACCAGCTAGTGTCTCAAAATGCTGTCCCCCAATATTGTCCCCCATTGAAATTTTAGAAAAAAAGCCCTGGGATCTATTGATTGCAAATATCTTATACTAAGTGCCATAAGATAGAATGGCAAATTTTATGTTTCTAAAGCACAAATGCTGTGTTCTTCCATAATAAAAAAATTCAACTTTCTTTTTTTCTCCCAACGCTACAAAACAGGTGAAAAACAGTTACTTTTTTTTACTACATTAATTTCAAGAATCAATATCATAATTAGGCCTACATACAGTATCACTGTGAGAGGTTGCAGCATTGCACGTGGAGAAATCAGATGGTCTCGAACCAGTTTGATCAGATTTATTAATATGCTAATTAGGTTATTCATTGCGCTGCATAGACTCGACAAGAAGTCTGTTAGTGTGTACATCATTTTTGCACTGGACCATCTGACAGCTTGATGAGACTAACCGGGAATTTAGTTATTTATTGACCGATATTGTGCAAGAGGAATGAAGTCAAATCATAAGCTATGTGATCATGTGACCGAGTGTAAATCATTTGTTGCTGGGGAAATGATTCTGTTGGGGGTGGGTCGAGGTGTGAAATGGGCGGATAGACCTATTTATACATTGTCACAGCTGCTAGACCCCATACAAACTGTCTCTTTTATTTTTAGAACAATTTTAAGCATTGGCGACACCATTTTGACAACTGGTATAAGTAAGGACATGCAAGAGCTATCATCTCTGCAAAAATCAGACAAATCCATTGTGGGAATCTTGCCATATAGGCCTACAAAGGTTATGATTTGTATGTTATAGCGCCCTCTATATGTCCATTCTCCATAGAAAGACGTGGAGAACTAAATTTTTAAGAAAAATTGTATTTGCCCACAATGAAATGTCGTAAAATTTACACAGAATGTGGTTAGTGGACTAAATATTCCAAATCAGTTGTCAAAAGTGTGTCGTCGACAATATTTTTTTTTTATTCTGGTTTTGTCATAATAAATGAGACCTTCAAACAGCGGTGTTGTAAGTGTTGTAAGTTACGAAGATAAAGTGAAGGCTTATAGTTTGAAATATATTTGTCAATACTTTTTCTTTTCTTTTATTAACTTGTAGTTTTTTTTCAATTACTCTACCATAAGAATCAAAGTAGCACCATTTGTCGAGTGTGTCAAAGGGGCGCTTGTAGCTAATAGGGACCTTTTGATAGGCACTTATATTTTGAAAAAAATACTGGATGCATGTGCTTCTCTCTTCCCTTCCCAGATCATCAGATATTGCCCAAAGAAAACGCTACGTAGCCCTAGTAGAAGGTGTCAAAGACAACAATGGAGAAGTCAAAATATTTTCAAGTCTTCATGTCTCTGGTGAACGTAAGTATCAGCTGCCCGGGGGGGGGCCACTTGTATTCAAAGGTGGATATGATGCGTGAACAAGAAAACGCGTAAAAAGGGTGTCTTTTTTTCCAACAGGCGATGTACGCGCGTACATTGATTAGGGTGTCAAATACAGCAAAATGTGGAAAAAAAGGGTATGTTTTTTTAATCCTGAAATTGTGATATGTGTTTAGGTATGTAATACTCAAATTAAGCAGAGATCAAAAATATTGTAAAGCAAAACAAGATAGTAAAGGTTTATTAACGGAACAATGCATTGCTTACTTGTTTAAGCTAGCAAAAACTGACAAAAATACTTCTTTAGTGTAGTAAAAACAGACAAAAATACTTGTTTAGGGTGCATTTTGGAAGTCCATGTTCACGCATCATATCCACCTTTGAATACAAGTGGCCCCCCCCGGGATCAGCTGTCCCTAATGTTCCAATAGTTAACAAGATGTTACAAATTGAGAGTAATTATATTGATAGGATTTATTGAATTACTAGAATCAGTGGCGTACCCGGGGGGGGAAGTTTCTGCACACGCCCTAATTTACAGTGAAAACAACATAGGCATATACTATACGAACAAATTTTAATATATGCTTGCCCCCCTGGAAATATATGTGCCTCCCCCCTTGAAAAAAAAAGCTGGTTATGCCACTGTACAGAATATCATCAATGCATACCAGGCATTTGTGAACTTGGTATTTAATTAACCATTCAATTTGTTTTACCAAGCTCAATAGAGTTTTGCTATACTCTCAGTAACAATTGTTTGAACTGATTCGAACAAACTGCTGCGTGTGTGCGTGAAAGTCACACTGCTGTAAACAGCGTGTAAACACAAAGATAAAAATAGGCATGCGATACGCCCGTGTACTGATCGCACACACCGGTACTGCGTACGCTTAGTTCAAACAATTATTACGGCGACTAATATTCTTGTTCACTAAATCAATTACCTCATATTAGGGGTGGGCAAGTATGAACATTTTTTACAAATCTTTTGTAAACAAGCATATTCTGTGGCCATTTTGGCTCCTGAAAATGAATCAGGCAAGCTTTTTCACACAAGATAATTTTTAGGTTGGTTCCGTGGAGTTAAGTTTTGTGCATGAAGTCTATAGGGCTTTTCTGCTACTTTTGGAAAAACAAAAAACAAACATGATATTCATCCTGGATTTTGCTAGAAACTCACCAATAGGTGCTTTATAGGTTTAGGCAAGTAATTGTCAAAGAAAAAATAACAAATTTATTCTCAATGGCAGAATATATATATTTTTCCAAAATTCTCTTCAATTGAGGCAAAGCAATGCACAGAACAACCACAACAAAACCCCTAGGTTGTGATTGAGTGACAATTGAAGGAGTCTATTGTTGTAAGGTCAAGCCTTTGCAACCAGTTACATAACTTGCTAATATCTGTGAATGGTACTGGGGTGTTTTCATACCAGCATGTACATGTGTGGTACTATTATTACACATGGTGAGTTGCCAACTCATCATGTGTAAAGAGGTGTATTCCTGTTTCTATAAATAATTTAAACCAGTAGGTTAAAGTTGTAGCTGTGCTAATGAGTGACTACATGCCCTCTGCAAGGTAAAGACATTTTTTCTTTATTCTAGACAATCATGAACTTGGTTATTTTGGAAACCTATGGTTTTACAAAGGGAGGCAATATACCTAGCACATGTGCATGTTACATAGTTGTCACTAGTTTTTATGTGGCAAATAACTAATTTAACCTAAAAATCCCATTGACTTTATGTACAAAACTTAAAATCCATGGAACCAACCCAAAACTTTATCTTCAGTGAAAAAGCTTGCTAGATCCTTTTTCAGGAGCCAAAATGGCAGTAGAATCCACACGATTTAAAAAAAAGTTGTAACTTGCCCACCCCTACTCATATGACCTCTAATTTTTGACTTCTACTTCCCAAATATCATAAAAGGTATCCAAAGGATCACTCTATTCAAGATACACCAAAATCTGTCAAATTCTATGGAAGACCATTATTTGAATGTATTTTGATGACTTCAAATCATCTCTAGAATAGACCAGTTAACATCCTACGTCACTTCTTTTGTTGCCTGCGAATCCATTCCTGCGAATCGTTATGGCCCATAGTATTAAACCTCTAACAGATACAATTGCCCAGTGTGCTCCAGTGTGTAACAGTCAGGCAAACCTATTTCAAGATACCATGCCCTAACATGTTTACAAACATTGCTGTTAACTGGCCTATACTGCGGACTTCTCTTTAGTCAACCCCCTAAATTAAATTCCTATCTATCCATGAACCATTCATCAAAATCCATCAAAATAAATGTGACAACACAATGTTGACCTTGGTATTTAAATTAACCTTTTTTTTGCCAAGCTCAATAGAATTGATGCTTGTATGACAAGCAGTGTCTCCCCCATGTTCCAAGCACTGAACTGGACATCTCTCCATGACTGTCACATGTTGCTGTACAAAATCAGATTTGGCGTGGTTAACATCACATGGAAGCAGCACTTCACTCCACCATCTTCTACAACCAGAGATCACTCACCAAGAGTTATGATACCTCACCTCCAGAATCTAAGCCTAGCTACGGTAACTCCTTCCCACGGTAACTGCTTCCCACACACCATCCGCGAATGGATTGCTGTACTGGTAGATCCAGTAAATGCCAGTCTCTCAACGCTTTCAAAGCTGTCTTGAGGGGTTGCCACCAGAAGGTCCTCATCCTCCCAAGTTATTTTTTTTGTATACACATTGTACCAGACTTCAGTTTCATGCAACGTTTTGTTCCGACTTCAGTACATCCCCACCTACGTTAGATTGCACTCCATCAGTGAAAGAGAGAGAGAGAGAGAAGACAGCCAGTGATCTTTTGCCTTCCCTGCTAAGGCAGTAAATACAATCAATTTACCACAATGAGAGAATATTCCGAAGAATGTATAAGATACGAAAAATTTGCAAGGCAGAATTCTCGTAAGTTTTTGGTTGGACCGATTGCAAAATCCGGCTTATGAAATGGAGACGTGTCTGTCTAAACTGGCAAAGTAGACACAGGGTTATGATTCATGTAAGCTAATTCATAAGACTGAACTTAAATAAGTTAAAATATCAATGTGGTTTTTATGATTGTTTTCAGAATTAAATCAGCTTACCGGTGTAGCAGCCATTTTGAGGTTCCCTATGCCAGATATAGAAGACGACAACGATGATTCAAGCTCAGATGAAGACTAATTGTTAAAAAGCTAGTAGCAATGTGGACACCTTAGTTTAGTTTGATCATAACCAGACAAGTTATTTTTCCCCATGCACCTAAACAGTTGCAATATACTTAAGCGTCAGCACAAACCCTAAAGGACATTCACGCTAATCAATGATCAGCCAAATTTGATTGAATCATGTTTTAAGATGACAAATGCTGCTGTTTTTTTTACTGCTTGATGTAAAGGTTTAATTACATCTTACTTAGGATGTAAAAGCTTTTCAAAGGAAAGATTAACAAATTTCTTTTATCAAACTACTCTTTTTAGAACCATTGCCAGTGGTGGTGGAGCAAGGGGTTCCCCAGTTTCCCCCTCTATTCCCCCAACAGAAAAACCCCAAGTGATAATTCCCATTTTGGGAACACAATTGGTCCCCCTAAATATTTACTGTCATTGAAATGACGCAGCTTATCATTATCTTTCTGTTTAGAATTAGTACATTTTCTGTTGTGAATTTTACTGACTCGTACACAGATTCAATATGTTGAATGGTCTATTTCACAAGCGGATTGATAAAATGTTATTGTGTTGCTGTATGAAGTGAAGCAACAGTGATATGTGTGAGCATTTACTATTTTTTGTAACAAGTTTGGCAGCTGAATTTAAGACTAAAAATAGATGGATTTAAAATTTAATTCATCATCCGCTCAGTTTGAGTATCCACATTACATCCAAGTTTCTTTTTATTTTATGAGACCTACCTGTGAAGCACACATAATACTATACTAATAGTATTATTTTGTTTTGTTTCTGTGGTTTTCAATCTACCAACTTGTTTTACTAATGTTTGCCGCCTTTTTTTGCACACAATTATTGTTGTGCCCTTGTGTGAAGACATGCATTATGATACTACCCTTGTTCTATAGTGCTGTCTGTTAACATTAAGACTAGTCTGGCATTTAATGGCAGCCATTCTGACATAACACAAATTTGTGCTTTTGTAGCAGATCATGATAACACAGGAGCTTGAATGGATATATACCATTTCGAACTGCAGTTTAATGGAAATCAATAGTCTGAATGAAACTAAAGGGTATATTTAAAAAAATTATGTCTCAAAGGCTCTTCTAAACCAATGGTATATAAATTTATTGTATAATTTAATAGAGTATAAGGGTGATCTCTTGGTACTTGCATATAGTTGGCGCAACAAAGTATCTCAGCATGTTTTTCAATTAGTATTGTACCAAAGTCCGATAATTTTGAAATTTGTCAAAATATACATTTTGTTGCCTAACAAGGTCTTGTAAAAAAAAACATGCAAAAATGACCGACCACCCAAAGAACGCAAAACCCCCGAACCAAAAGTTGCACTTTGGAGTTTTCAATGGTCACTGTGTGGCATAATGCAAGAATCCATGTGTATTGATTTTACACAGAGGGTTTCCTACTTGTAATATTGTGTGTGTGTGTGCGCGCGCTTACTGGAGTGACATTGTGGGGTTATTTTTAAGTAGAAATGAACATTGTGGGGTTATTTTTACACTGTGGGGTGATTTTACTTGACATTGTGGGGTTATTCTACTAGATTACTATGTTACAAATTGTCCTATAACGGAATAAACTGTAATCTAGTATTGAGGTTTATTCCGTAAAAGAGTAGAAAAGAGGATTTTTCTAGTTTAGTAACTTTATAGGCCTGCGGCGCAATCCTCTTGGCTAAAAAAAGGGAGAAAAACTAAAAAAAATTGAAAAAAAATCTTGAAAAATGTCTAAAAAAGTGTCTTTTTAAGAGAAAAATCTCAAAACTATATAGGTTTTGAATTCTTCCTTATATAGTTTTGAAAAAGTGTATTTTTCTGAAAAAATGTCTAAAAAAGTGTCTTTTTAAGAGATTTTTTAGCAAAAACTCCACAATGTAGCGTGTGTGTGTGTCAGTCAGTGTGTGTGTGTGTGTCAGTCTGTGAGTGTGTGTGTGTGTCAGTGTCATACTACACTGCAATGCCCATCTTTGGTTAGGGGGTTTTGTGTCTTTTGGGCATTTTATCTCGGCCATTTTTGCAAGCAAGACCTAGCCAACAAAATGTATATTTTGAAAACTTTCAAAATTATCACAGACTTTGGTACAATACTGATCGAAAAACATGCCAAGATTCTTTTTGTGGCAATGTGCTGTCAAGAAATAAATTGCCAATACAGAGCATATTTTGTGTTGTATGTTGTCTTTATTATCTATAGATGCACATTGGAATATTGACATCACATTTCATACAGAAGTCCCAAGCATGCAAATAAGGTATTACAATTGATTCTGTCATGCGTTATAAATTGTTGTGCAGTAGCGCTTGACAGAATAAATGGCAATACCTCGTTTGCATACTTGGGACTCCTATATTTTGCTCCACTGTTTTAAAGAACGGAGGAAAATTGTGTAGTTAGTATATTTCGCATTGCCGTTTTAAACAAAATGTATTAATACTCGTATGAAACTACCAGCATTTTTGAAACATTTCATTTATTGACTATTTAGAGGTGTATCCATTTTGTGACCTTGGGTCACTAGTGATGCTGATGAATTGAGCAGCCATTATGGAAGAAAGAGCATGTGATGCTGCATTTATCTGTAAAATCTGCTGAATTTATCAGAGTCACAAAATGGCTACACCAAAATTAAACTTTGCAACAAATTCAGCTTCCATGCTATTCGATCCAAGCTAATCACACTTTTACAGCGTAATGCATGGGTTTTACCATTCGGTTTCCCATCGTTCATTTTGAGCAAGAACCAACCAAAGAAGTATCTGTTTGGATGAGTACCTTAAAGATGCATTTCGTGATCCTACCACATTTATTTTTATGATTCACTAGATATCCTCAAGAAAAGGTTATTTCCAAAATTCAGTTTGATTCTGATGATGCGCTTTGATGTTATGAGCAAATTAGTTGTATCATGCTACCCCATAGGCCACTGTGTTTTAATTTGTCAATTTACAAACAGAAAATACAAAATTACGAATTTCTTTTTAAGTAGAATTTGCACGTAAGATAAGGCACACATACAAGTAGTAGGCCAAGGGTTCAGATAATATAAAAATCTCAATTTCTTTGAGGTAAATTGGGGGGGGGGACAAGGCTGTGGATCACACAATGCCCCTTTAACTTTAAAGGGGCATTTGTTCACAAAATTGGGTCAAATTTCAAAAATCTTTAAATTCCTTGTGCCACAAATCAATTACTATAATCACTAGATTTGGTCAGAAGAATCATTGACCGAAGGCCCATATTAAAGGTGCAACAAGATATTTCTCATGTCAGGTGTCACTAAAAAATCAAATGTACTGATCTTTGCCCTGATGTAAGCTTTCCATCAAAAATATCCCCATCTGAAAGGATTAAGGTAAGAAATGTCTTTGGTACAAAAATTGTAAAATTTCTAATTTTGTATAGGAGCAAATACGAAATTCAGCCTATGTTTTACATTTAAATATAAGCAAATCAAAATCACCTTTTTTCTCTCTTTTAAGGCATTTCTGTAGCCAAACACAAAGTAACAAATCTATTGAGTGTCTAATCTATATGCAATTACTATTATGACACAATATTTGGATGTCTCAAAATCTCTCGTTGCACTTTTAATGATCTGGTAAGCTACAGCACCATTGGTGTTCTTGTTAATGAACTACAACTCCTTCAAAGTGAATTGCAGTTTGTGTCATCTCAAGTTGAAGGCGAGGTCATACTGCGTCTTCTCACTAGCTTTTCGATCATGCCACCTTTTATATGCAGATCATGTGCTATGATTCAAAGCAAAGGGCATGATTCAACAAGAGATTTCACATATCAGGTGTCCCTAAAAAAATCAAATGTACTGATTTTTGCCTTGATGTAAAGCTTTCCATCAAAAACCCTACCATCTGAAAGGATTCTTTGGTACAAAAATTGTGAAATTTATAATTTCGTATAGGAGCAAATACGAAATTCAGCCTGTTTTGTATTAAAATATAAGCAAATCAAAATCACATTTTCTTCTCTTTTGAGACATTTATGTATCCAAATACGAGCTAAAAAATCTATTGAGGATCTAGCTATATGAAATTACTATTATGACACAACATTTGGATGTCTCAAAAATCTCTCGTTGCACCTTTAAAGGCACAGTAATGTTAAATAATAATTGATGATCTACAAGTTTTGAAATAATTTCTGTGGGCCAATAGCTATAGCTGGAAGGATGACTTGGATTTCCATTGTCACACCATTCAGATGTACAGATGCATGTTTCTTGTCAACCACAAAAAAATAAACATCTCTTGCCATGACCAATTTTCATATAAAATTGGATTGATTGAGCCCAAATTATTGGTC
>JAMKCH010087935.1:0-20025 GCA_023653785.1 Ophioderma brevispina | reverse complement strand
GTTTTACACAGAAACATGGAAAAACCTATATTTTCCAGATTTTCTGAGCTCCATGATACCCCTCCCTATCGCATCATCTCTGCAGTCGGCCGCCGACAGCGATTAACCCAGCCGAGCAGCCATATTTGATTAGGTGATTTCCGGGTTCGCGCAATGCATGATAGTTGGAAAGTTCATGAATTTCTAGAAATATTCTAGAATATTTTAACAAATTGGATAAAAGTAACAATGAAACATCACATACCCCTTTATAAATTTACGATAAAAACTATGATATGTTGTTATGACTTGTGTTGAAAAGTTTTGTCTCAAAATTTATTCAACAAACTTGCATTAAATTTTTAATAAAATGGAAAGAATACCTCAGCCAATCAGGAACGTTGTTTCATCTCATCATGAATTTACGGGAAATCCCCTGGTATTGTTGACATGTGAATTCATGTCAACTTAAACATTGCGAATACAAAACACGCGTGCCGCTTCATATTTGTGGTTACCAATTGTGAATGTTTGTCTGACTCTGGTTGGTTCTAATGTTAGATTGAGTATATTCAATCGAAAACATGCCTAAGGTCTTGATAAGGTGAGTTTGAAATGAGGTTTTGCCGTTTTATCTAGGCTTTGTAGTAACTGGTTGGGATCGGTTCATGAGATCGGTAGGGAGGGAAATTTTTGCCGATTCCGATCCAGATCCGATAAGCTTAAAATCGGCCCGGTTCAGAACCTTCCGATGTGATCGGTTCTAGACTAGCCGTCATCGGTGTCAAATTATAATCCTCGAATATCTTCACGGTGTATTTTACCTGCCGTTTGGTATTAGCCCTATGAGCTGCATCTCTGATTCCTTTCAGATCTGCATCTACAAGCTCAAAGCATGAATACTGATGCTGCGATTCAGCCATTTCCTTGCTATTGTTTGTATCAGACTTACACTACAGCACAGTACGAGTAAATAAAATGAGATGGTCTGCTTATATTCATCTCTTACACCAGCTTCAATATGTACACTCATAATACAGATGAATAGTTCATACGACAGTCTTTTACCCTGGGAAGCGGTGTCCCGGGCATAGTTTATGAACTATGCCCGCTCTTCCCAGGGCATAGTTCATTTTTGGTTCAATTCTTGAAGCTAGTTGAATTTATGCCTCCACTTTTAACCAATCAGATGACAGGGATCTATATACGAGGTATATAAAACAATATAACAGTTCAGGTTGTAAAAACACCACATGTCCATCTGTCACGAGTGTCCACTTATATGACCACAAATTGAAATCCTTTTGATTCCAAAAACTGAAGCTCTTCAGGCTTCAAAGATGACTGCAGATACTAATTAGCTTTAAGCTCATGTGATATCAAAATCTATGATTATAAATCATGCTCAGATCTACCGACTCTGCGGATCAAAACTACTTGCAAAAATACTAGAAGCAAGCTACCATATCTAAAATAGGTTATTATAGCAGCGTCATGCATAAACATAGCCCAACATTGTCCAATTGGAACGCAGAATGATGATCGTTGGAAGTTACCCATGCTGTATTCTTGCTTGTACCATACCTGGGAAATCATAGGGAATCTCCCCAGCTATTTCTAGAAATGTCTCTGAGCATGTAAACACATTGCATTTTATCAATACTAGCGGGAGGCCCGCGCTTTGCGCGGGCTCCAGCTAGTTGAGTGAACGGGAGCGATCACTGAAACTGAAGCGATCACTGAAGAAGTGAAACACTATTGCAAGACCAACGCAACCAAACCCGTCACCCTGAACTTAAGGAATCCACCGCATCGCAAATTTTGTATTTACACTTTAAATAACTCAAATTCCCGTAGGCCGTACCTATCAAATCCTATAGCCCATTTAGTTACCAATTTCTAAGGAATCGTCAAATGAATGAATATTTAATCCTGTATAAATTTCCGTATATTTTATTTCTTCTCGTATTTTTTGTAAATAATAAAACTCCAATATTTAATCCCGTATAAGTTTCTGTGTACTTTTTTCCCTTAAAAGTACTCCCGTGGGGTAAGCCGTAAATCCCATATTTTCCACATATTTTCCTCATAACTCTTCAAACTCCCATATAAAAACTTCTCGCCATCCTGTAGATGTAGTTTGCAGCATTTCCTGTAGCTTAAGCCTATATAGTTCTAATTTTCTAAATATTAAAACGTCAATATTTCATCCCGTAATTTTCCGTATATTTTAATTTTTTTCTTCTCAAAACTCCGTGGGGTAACCCGTAGTATCCATACCCCCCGTCACAACATCCCGTATTCGTATTTTTTTTTCCTTGTAGTTTGCAGCATATCCTATGGCTTAGGCCTATATAGTTCCTATTTTCTAAATATTAAAACGTCAATATTTCATCCCGTAATTTTCCGTGTATTTTATTTTGTTTTCTTCTCAAATCTCTGTGGGGTAACCCGCAGTATCCATACATATGACAATCAAAGCGAAATAACATGACGTGTTCTTGGCCGTTTCTTTCTTTCCCCACACCGTTTGCACTATAAGGAGCCTGTTTTTTGCGTACCGCATATAGCATCATGTATAGCGTCTAACGCGTAATCGCCGTTGCCACGCGTAACCACCCGTCGCAACGCACCACACATACGCGCCGCTTAGTAACTCGTACAAACAAATGGTAATTTATCATAGCAACCGAGCACATTTTTGTTGATTTTTCAGCCATTTCTGAACGGATTTCGTCCAAATATAGGGTAGAACCACCGCCGGGTAAACATCAATATGTTGTGTGAATTTGGCACAATATGGATCGAAATTGACGGAGCCTTTTGCGGACAAACATACATACATACATACAACATTAGCCAAATTATAGTAAGATAGCACTGGGGAAATTGATTTTTTCTTTTGCATGATGAAATAAGGTATTTTCCATGCTAGGAATAGTTTCTCAAATTACATACGGTACAGAAATAAAATAAGTTGTTTAAGGGGGCTGTTAAGTCAGGAACTTAGTCAAATGGCCAGTTTTTAGTTTTTTTCCTGTTTAATGGCATTAACATGTTTTCTTTCCATATATTTTAACAGAATCTATATTTTTTCCTCATATTAATTTGGTTCATTTTACTTTTGCTATGTTACGCATTTTTCACATGGGCTGAACTGCAAAAGGGCGGGTAATTTCGCGTATTACGCAATACGCGTCTTTGCTATTCGGCATGCGCGATGTAATGAGCGCATCAGAAACACCTTGATGCATGTATTCGATATGACGCACACCCATGGTAACTCGTATGCAATTGTATAATGGTTGCCCACGTGAGATGCTTTTGCAAACAGAATGGGATTTTAATTTCACGATTTGAGCCTCATAAATTGTTGAATTTTGATCATAAGTATCCAGATGAAGTAACTTGACTTGGTGTAGAAGCAGTGTGAAGAATAAGAGATGAAACGCTTGTGTTTTGGAATAAGGCTATATTTTGTAGTGAAACGGGACAATATTTGGACAAAATGGCGATTTTCTCTGTGTTCACTTTCGGCGATAATTAGTGATTTTCAGTTCCCAGTTACTCAAAATCCATATCAGCAACAGGTAAGAAATGAAATGCATCGTATAGAGCATATCAAAATCTAGGGTCGGTATTTTTTAGTTTTTCATTTTTGGTTAAAAATTGATTGTCAACCTTTGAACAATCTTGGCGTTGTTCCAAATTGAAACACATGGATTTTGGCCTTTTTTGGCAAATAATTTGATAAATAGTGCAGAATTTGAAAAAAGGGGAAATACCGACCCTAGAACTATGACTCTGGAATACAAAAATGAACAAGGCACATTTTTATAACATTTCTATATTTTTTTATAGGGAACAAAAAAAAAATGAGTGAAAATCACCATTTCTTATGATTTTCTCAAAAAGTACGTATTTTGGGGGGAAAATATTATGAGTCATTTCCTTCTCAAATATGTATACTTTTATATATGTTGGAACAATAATTAAGAAGATGCAGCAAAAAACAGTTCCTTTGAATTCCTGACTTAACAGCCCCCTTAAAGCAATTTAATAGCATTTTTTTAAGAGCACCCCCAATTTTCCGAATATTTTGAGATTTTAGCACAGTTGCATTAGTAATGGGCTAGTAAACCTCTTGAAACAGTCTCTAAGGAGGTCAAGAGAATCGCCTTGTGGAAAGAAAGACTTGCCATCAACCAAGTAACTATCGGTATTGAACCTGGTGAGCATCTGCCACCTGGAGCCGACTCCTCATGGGCTGAATGGCGATGCCTCAAAAGAGTGAGAACCAGAATTGGCCGATCTGAGGTTTCCTTGCAGAAGTGGCGCTATCTGGAAGCAGATCAGGACACTACCTGTGGTTGTGGAACAGCACCACAGATAATGGAACATCTCTTGGTCTGCCCACTGCTGGAGCAACAATGCACCAACAAGGACCTTGCGGAATTCAGTGAAGCAGCCAGATGTTGTACCCATCTCTGACTGGATCATATTTGAGAACCACAGTGTTTGGACAGGATAAGAAGTAAACCTTACATGTGAATGGTAAAGTTCAAAATTCCTTATGTCGCATAAGAAGGAATTTTGTAATTGGAATAATTAATATCAGAGATCTCAGATGATAATTCAACGGCTGCTGGAAACATCCTTCCAATATAAAATAGCCGGGAAATAGCCTCAATATATGTGTCTACGCTCATCCATTAGTTGTTCTGTCAGTTCAGGCAAGTCACGATATTTTTGATATGTGGCACTATTTCATAGACTGATATGAATTTGGCATTTACAGTTCCGCCGTTAAATTACAATTGGGGATTCAGATTCTAATTACAAAGTTGCATCTTTTATGACCAATACGCATTTTTTAGCATTGTCGTTTGCAGGTATAGTTTACTAGACAATTACCAACACAACTGTGCAAAAATCTCAAATTTTGATAATTGGGGGATCTTCAAAAAATGTGCCATTATTGCTTCTGCTCACCCTCCCATCCCACTGATCACCCATGTAGAGAGCCGATCAACCATCCATCTACAACATTATATTTAGCCCTCTGCAGCATGTTGTGGGGCCAAAAATTGAACATGCCGATTGATTTGTTATCCATCCAAATAAGACCAGATGAGAATGATCTTTTTGATTTGATTTGATTTATTCGGACAATGTCCTGGATAGCCCAAGAAAGCCTCAACAGGAAGCTTATATCCATTGGGGTCCATTTTACCGGGATGGAATTGGGACAGCCAGGGGTAATCACCCTACTCTTTTCGACACTGACTGTGATGTGCATGCACATGTATGACTCTCTGTACATGGGACCGACAGCTTAACGTCCCCTCCGAAGGACAGGGTATTATCATGGTTCATTTGCCCAAGTCCAACTGAACCATGGGTAGAGCGAATTCCAATTTCAATCAATAGCTCTTGTACAGATTAAATCCAGAATTTAGTACCAGATTAAATCCCTGCAAGTGGTCCCGCCGGGAGTTGAACCGGGGACCTTTAGCACCAAAGGCTAATACCCTAACCAGTGGGCCACGCACTCTATCTTGGTTGTAAATTTTGTTGGACAGATGAGAATGTAAAGAATCAGGGCTAACATAATCAAATATAATAATAATAAATAAGCACCTACATTGAATAATCCGTCTCTTCTTTGAGTCTGTCCACAGAGCGTCTTAGCTGCTTGTTTTCTCTCTCCGTCATTTCCAGTTCCTCGCGGAATTCATTGAGTTCTTCCTCTTGATTTTCAATAACTTTCTTTGAAAGATTAAGTTCATCTTTAGTCTTTTCTGCCAGTCGCCTGGTTCTCTCCAAGTCCCTCTGCAAATGAATGTGCAGTTTAATTGCTTGTTTTTGTTTTTGTTTTTAAAGGGGAAATTGTATATTCTGACTATCACATTTTCAGAATTCTGAGTCGGGTCAAGCAAAGTGGGGTCACAAAATGTACCAACCCCAAAATTGTCATGTCAGACTTAGCCACTTTTATTTAGCTCTATTATACTGAATTTACCTGTGATTTCAGAGAGCCAACCTGTGTCATGAGACTATCAATCTTCTTCTCGTACTGTTGGAATTTGCCGTCATCGTCTTCATCATCGCGGCGAAGGTCCTCCATGCGTAGCGTTGAGTGCACACCGTCTGGAGGCTCAATACTCAAACTATGACTACCACTCTATTTTACGAATCAAATACATGGAAAAATTGACTGTCAATTATTAGCTTTGCTTTAATATGAGGGTATTGTGTCAACATATTCACAATAGCTATGTCCTGGTGTTTGGAATTGTAGGGCTTATTATGAAAAACCTTTTGGATGCTACCAACAATGGAATTATGTACATTTCACCACAATCTCATCAAAAGCTAATGTATGGAATTACACTGATTATTTTTAAAGCTACTTTTTTTTAGGTCACTAAAAACAAACATTTAGTGCTCGGTATATTAAATCTATTAAACCTAAATTTAAAAAAAAATTATAAAAGATCTTTTGTTGACTTCAGAATGGAACAAGTTTTTAAATCTACAATCATGCTTTTCAGATTTATGACAGTGGAACACCTGCAGATTACCAGAGAGGCCATTCCCCAATTTCTAAAACCCACATAGTACCATCCAATTTCCCTAATAGAAAGAAACAAAAATACAGCAAGTAAATTTGCGTGACCTCCCCTGGCAAGATGACAGTATGGAACATGAGCTCAAATGACCTTTGACCTTGGTCCATGACTTTTGATATCATCCACATATGAAGGAACCCCCTATTGCACCTTAACCCCATTTGGTTTCAATCGGACTTCCATCTTTTTGAAGAAGACCTGAAAAACAAAAACTTAATTGAAACCTAACCAAACTGGAACATATACATAGGAAGTGAGCGCTATTGTAAAATCCCCCTTCTGCTTTTCAAGACAGGGGTTAAAAGCCACTGCTATCGCAAAATCCCCCTTCTACTTTTCAAGCCAGGGGGATTAAAATCCACCACTATCGCAAAATACCCCTTCTGCTTTTCAAGCCAGAGTGGCTATTATTCTACATACCTGCCAGGAAAATTTTTTGCCCTTAGTTGACTTGCCGGGTGCAGGGATCCAGGGCTCCTTTGCCGAAGCAGTGGGCTGGAGATTCCCAGCTCCAAAACTATGACTGGATGCCAGTTTAGCCTTTCTTAATCTCTCCTGACAAAAACAAAAAATGCAACATTGGTATTTTTCTTCTTTTTTTCACAACAGAAATTGGTTGATTGACCAGTAAACCCAACCTTGAATGAAAATTTTTTTTAGTACTGGAAAAACACCCTACACTGAAAGTGAAAGGCATTGATAATATTTTGGGTGTTATTTTAAATTAAAGGTGTGTTTTGATTGCCTTTAGGACCCCCTGATTTACCCGAAGTTGTGTTTATTTTTTGAAAGACCATATTTTTCTCATTGTTGAGCAGCATTTTAAGCCTCCTAATGGATTTCTATCCATAGATACAGATCAAACTGCCATTTTTATGGTTAACCATAAATACTAGTACAGCAATGGACATTGCTGTCTACATGCTTTAATGTGTCTCATCAAAACCACAAGGTTGTTTCCCAGGAAACTTAATTTTGGTGTATTTCAGCTGATAGCCTATATGGTGACCAAGTTTGACATAAAATTGGATTGATTGAGCCCATATTTATTGGTCGAGCTATGCAGCGAGACCAATAAATATTGGGTGAAAATCATCCAACTTTATTATTATGTTTTGGATCCGATATTTACCTACACTTGGATCCATACAAACATAATAATGGTTTAAAATAATCACTGTTATTGAATAGCAGTTAATGCTCAATTGCTGACTTTTTGGACATTTCCTTCACCGATGTGACAAATTCCGGGTACAACCCCAAAATTCCGACTTGAGATCCAAAAAGCATTTCCCTGTGAACATCCCAGATTTTAAGCATGATATTGTGCATCATGACCTGTACAGTTTGACCTCAAATGCAAACATATTTATCTTTGTTCAATCTGTACTGGTGTAAACCACAATCAGCTGTTTAGTGTTGATTTTGAGACGCCATTGCTGTATGTCTATTTGCAGGAGACGGTATGACTATTTCCTCAAATACTTAATTTTTCACTATTTGTTATATGGAATTGCACACACTTATCACTGATTTGTAAGTTTAAAAAATGCATTTCCACATTTTTTAATTTTCCCTTTAATCCACATACCGTGTTGTTCCTAATAAACACCCCTGCTCTAATAAACGCCCCCCCCTACGATTTTTGGCTAAAACAATTAAAGAAAATGAGTTAAGCTTACCTAAATCACATGATTTAATGGCCGAGACTGTCGTAATCCGTATCATAATCGATGTCGTCATCAATGCTTTCTGCTTCACGGCACATCAAAACTTGGACCCACATGTTGATTATAATAGCCCTGGGTTGAAATCCCCAGGCGCGCGCACTGAACACCCTTTTATAAACTGGGTAAGGTGATTTTTGTGGGATTTTTTTACTTTTGATTTTGACTGTAATAAACGCCCCCACTTTTGAAAAATGCACCGCCTCCGGGGCGTTTATTAGGAACAATACGGTATTTTTTTATATCAAAGTATATTGACTTTTATCTAAAGAGACAAATAACAAATAAAAAAAAATTTAAAAAAACAAACAAAACCCACAGACACAATCCACATATTCTTGCACTTACTTCTACAGCTCGGGCAGTAGCTGATTTCTTCTGGATCCCAGGTTTCTTGATGTGAACGTGAACAGGTGTTTGTTGATCCACATGGACATGCAGTGGTGGTGAGTTGGGGTCAGCCTTACCCCGTCCTTTCTCTATTTTCATCATATATAGAACAACTATTTACAGCTGTTCTTCTTTCTGCATACAAACAAGAATAAATCTTAATTGGTAGCATTGTTGACATTGTTACAGATACAATAGAAGATTTTAGCTTAAAGGTGCTTGATCCGATTGTCTTTGGGACCCCCGATTTACCCGGAAGTAGTATCAATTTTGATATCAGATGAAAGGCTGTATTTTTCTCATTGTCAACCTGAAATTTCAGCTTTCAAATCCATTTCTTTCTCAAGATACAGATCAATATTAGCAAAGTAGTGAATAGGGCATTGCACTATGCATTATCGCGTCTAGCATCAAAACCACAAATTTGTTTCCCACATTACTTGATGGTCAGTGTATACAAGTCTCATTGCTCTCATATCAAGGAGCTGAGAACACGATTGACAAAAATCAGAACAAGCACGCTTTAAAGCAATATAACAGCACATTTTTGAAGAGTGCCCCAATTTCCAAATTTGAGATTTTTGCAGAGTTGTGTTGGTAATTGTCTAATACACTATGTACCTGCGAATAGTATTGCTCAAAAGTGTATTTGTCATAAAAAAGCGGTATTGTCATTGGAATCGGGATCTCAGATTGTAATTTAATGGTGAAGATGGAGACGCCAAATATCTGTCCTTTCATTGTGAAAAATAGTGCCACCTCACAAAAATGACCTCTAACTTGACTTGCTGAACCAACTGAACTATATGGATGAGCGTAGACACGTACATGGCACTATATTTCCTGGCTATTTCATATTGGATAGACATTTCCAGAAGCCACTGAATCATTATTGCGATACCATGTGTACTAATTACTATCACGATTACAGAATTCCTTCTTTTGCAATACATAGACAACTAGACAAGTTCGAGCTTTACCATTTACAGGTAGTTTACTAGCCAATTACCAATGCAACTGTGCAAAAATCTCAATTTTTTTATAATTGAGGGCGCTCTTCAAAAAATGAGCTGTTATAACAAGTTCAAAGTCACTGCACAAGTACGTTTGTGAAATGCAGTACAAGTTGTTCACATAGATAGCATGCCCCTTGAAACTGGCCACTTCAGACGATGCCTCAATTACGATTCTGACTTTCAATACTTTCGCATGAGATTTACACAAGTGCATTGGTGCAAAATATTAAAAAACTTTAACAGAAAAGGAAGAAAACAGCAGTGCTCAAAGATATGAATCTCCATTCAATTACGTGTTGTAGTAGTGTCTGTACGGACAGTAATGACTAAAATGTGTGATTTTGTCCTTTGTTGCTTTCAGTCTTAGCACTTGCAGGGTATTCATAGGATAGACTATTTGTTATAGAAATGCAAAAATCTGATTTTTGATGATTTTTTTTTTCAATTTTCTGATTTAGGAAATCACTGATAGTGCCTTTAAATGCTAGAATCATGCATATAGGTCATCCGTCATCTCCTATACATAATATATAATTATGGCCGCTTGAGACTCTAAAATAAAGACTGAAATACATCTGCGTTCGTTTTTCTGGTATCCATGTTAACACAGTCCTCTGTGGTCCAGTGGCAAATCTCAAGCCTATAGTTAGCGATAGGATCGGATTCAAGACTGTGTATTTTTGTCTTTATTTAATTCAATGCGCTAGTTTCTCTGAGTTTCTATTTGGAAATGAAATATCCAACTAATCGCTAACTTTGGAATTATAAGCACTATCATTGATTTGATAAATCCAAAAATCATAAAAAATCAGATTTTGCATGTCCGCAATCGATATGGGTATCCTAACATACCCTACAAGTGATAAGACCAAAAGCAGCCTAATTAGGACAAAGTCTGATGTTTTAGTTATTATTGTCCATATACGGACACTTATAGGGCCCTTGCACGGAAGGTAAATTATATTGAATGGACTTTTGTTTGCCCTCCAGATCATCCAAGGATGCGAAGAATACAATGCATGCACCTGGTTCACCTGAACATTTCAGCTATTTCTACAGGTGATTCCTTTGTATTCTCTGCATGATTGGGTTGTTCTGGAGGCAGGTCTGGCCAAGATAACATATTGACCTGCCGTGCAAGCGCCCTATTACAACACATAATTGAACAGAGATTCATATCTTTGAATACTGCTGTTTTCTCCCGTTTCTGTCGAATTTGTTGAAACAAAATCTTATGGGAATTATATACACCTGATCTTCACTTTTAAGCTAATCCTGCCAATTTTTTACTCTTTCGGGTGGATCACTGATAGTGCCTTTAAGCATTTTAGGTCACTCTCTTTAGTTCTAGTTGACTATTTTTAGTAAAAAAAAATTATATTTTGAGATCTGAGTCGGCCTTTAATACACAGTTGATTTTGTTAACATTGCCATATATTCATAGGGTGTTGGTAGAATACCAAATTCCTTCCCTTGTGTGTGTACCAGATAAAGAATACGATTATGAATAGTACTAGGAGATCATTTGACATTTTGGATGGAATAAAGTGCAGTCCAGCTCAAAGCACCCTTTTCCATCATATTAATATTTTTTTAAATGCTTTGATTATTAGTTTATTCCATCAAAATAATAAAACAGGGTTTTAATTTGACCTTATTACACCAAAATAATCATGTTAAGGCCATGAGAATGAAAGTTTTTAGATTTGTGTCCACCGCCCGCAATCACAAGCTCCAAAACCTCCCGCCGAAAAAAAATCAAGTTTCAAATCATCAGACACAGCTATAAAACTAAAGGGTATGCATGTGTAGACTCTGAACATAATCATGAGGCCCTGGCCTTGTTGTTGTGATCGGGCTTTCAGCTCTGGAAACCCATTAACTTGCAAGTCAACCAATGAAAATTTATACAATTTGAATAAAGCCTCATGCCATTTGAAAAATGTACCTGGACACAAATCTAAAACTTTCATTCTCATGGCCAAGCTAGAATGCAATCCAGGCACCTGGGGCTAAAATCAAAAAAGTCCAGCATGCCTATATCCTAGTCTAATTATAATGCTATGGGAATTTGGTGATGGAATGCTAAATTTTAGCGAGTAAAATTGTACTACTGTTTTGTACAAAGGGGCATTTCGTGATCCACAGCCTTGTCCCTCCGATTTACCTCAAAATTGAGATTTTTACATCATCTAGACTGCTGGCCATAGGGCGCTTGCACGGCAGACCTGCCCCCAGAACAACCCAAGCATGCAGAGAATACAAAGGAATCACCTGTAGAAATAGCTGAGATGTTCAGGTGAACCAGGTGCATGCATTGTATTCTTCGCATCCTTGGATGATCTGGAGGGCAAACAAAAGTCCATTCAATATAATTTACCTTCCGTGAAAGGGCCCTATAGCATGTGCCTAATCTTAGGTGCAAATTCCACCTACTCTAGAGAAGAAATTCATAATTTTGTATTTTCTGTCCATAAACAGACAGAAATTACAATACAGTTGGCTATGGGGCAGCACAAAACAATTCGTTCATAACATCAAAACGAAACATCGGAATCAACTGAAATTTTGGAAATAACATTTTCTTGCGGATATTGAATCATAAACAAAAATGTGCTAGGATCATGAAATGCAGTTTTTAAAAATTAAAACATACTATTCAGCAGTGATGGGGGGGTTGTTTCTCTTGCTAAGTATGATGCCTTTAAAACTGTAATTTTGTGTTTTTGATAGCAAAAATGAAGTGATTTCTCTTCTCGGTGTGAATTCGGCACCTTTCGCAAAGGTGCAGAATTAGGTAACATTTTCAATTTTGATGTTTCTTTGGCATTTTTGTGCCTTTAAATGCATAAAATTCTTGATTAGTACAAACATGTTGGATGAAATCATAATCCCAAACCTGATAATTTTGATTTTTGTCTTCCAAAGTCAATTCCTCCACAGAAGTCTATGGTCTTGGCCCATGGGCATGATCTCATTCTATATTTTAAAAGGCAGATGCTACACAGTCGCCATGCAGCTATGCAGGTAGACTTATACAAAATTGCAAGGCAAGATTGTTTGTATTGAGCACTATAATCAGTCGTGTGTGTGTGTGTGTATGAGATTTATTCCGTAAGAAGACTATTGGCAAAACTATACAGTGCATTTCTGGCAGATCGGTTTAGACGTAGAGCAAACAAAGATTTGCTTGTTCGAATCTCACGGCAAAAGTTATTTTATTTAGCCTAATCATTTCTTATTTAGTAAAAATCCACTATTAAAGCAATAATGGCACATTTTTTTAAGAGCGCCCCAAATTGTCAAAAGTTGATATTTTGGCACAGTTACGTTGGTAATAGTCTACGAAACTATACCTGCGAACGAGAATGCTAAGAAATGCGTATTTATCATAAAATAAGCGATTTTGTAATTGCATGTAGAATTGGGATCCCAGGCTGGACTTAACGGCAGAGCTGGAAATGCTACGTATGTCCGTCCATGATGAAATACTGCCACCTCGAGAAGATAACCTCTAACTTGACTTGCCTGAACCAATAAAGCAACTAATAGATGAGCGAAGACACGTACATGGCGCTATTTCCCGGCTATTTCACATTGGAAGGCCATTTCCAGCAGCCGTTGAATTATCGGGATCCCGATAATAATTATTCTAATTACAAAATTCCTTCGTTTGTGACACACAGACATTTTCGAGCTTAACCATTCACAGGTATAGTTTACTAGCCAGTTACCAATGCAACCGTGTAAAAATCTCAATTTTTTTGAAAAATTGGGGGCGCTCTTCAAAATAAGTGCTAATATTGCTTTAAAGCCTTCGCCATTTTAAAATTAAAATAAAGTGAGCATGAGTCCGAGTCTAGCTAGGCCCTAGCCCCTAGCCTAGTCCTACACTACAGTTGGATTAATTTTAAATTACTTGGACAGGAGTTACGCACACCTCATCATGCTCATGTAAGCACAACAAGCTACATGTACGCTGAGGTTCGGTGCATTCTTCAACCAATTATACTGTGGCTCATTTCTGGACAGTTTAGAACATACGCCCGCTTCCCCGCCGAAACAGCGCACCATCGTGTTGCACGTAGACACAGTACACGCAACGATCAACGATTGTCATGTCTAAGAATTTATGGCCCAAAGTATATACACATCACGAAACGAGGTGCGAGCTAGTTCCACCTGGGTCACGCAATCCATGCTCGCGTGTGTTCGATTCTGTCCAACAAATTTTTAAATATTAATCACTAAATCAGACTGTAGTTTGCCTATTTTGCTGAGTTTCCAATCAAAGTCACATAAAACAAAAAAGGACACACAAAAACTAAAAATTGTCCCAAATAAGTCTAGAATCATGCTTGAAATGTTGTAGGCCAACTCGGCTAGGGGAAAGAATTTTGTTTTGTGCCATCACCCTATGTAGTCCCATACTTCATTAACTTTTACAAGGGTACCACACACTGCACTGCCATACTAGGAAGTCGATGTCAATGAAATTCCAGGCTTGAGTGTGGATGGATGAAAATTTTGGCAATTCCTCTACGCCTAGGGGTTTTAGCTATAGTTGCCCTAACGGCCTAAGTAAAGTGTACTTGGTACTTGGTATGTTGATCCTTATTGCAGCTCGTTGAGCTAAACTAGGATGAAGTGCGAAAATGGCGTCTCCAGCCACAAGGTGCAAGTAAAAAGTAGATGCAGATGCAAAAAAATGGAAGCAAATCTCAACAAAACAGTCAAAAACAGAACAAAATGTGCACTATATACAGGAGGCAGGAATGGTTTACATCAATTTGCTGCCAGACGGAGGAAGCATAGCTCTGATGGCTGGTAGGGCTGCTTCTCTAAAGGCCGAGGCAGTAGAAATGGTGACCACTTGAGCTGGAAGGTTATTCCAAACACGTATGGACCTTGGGTAGTAGGCAAACTTGTAGAGATCTGTAGTTGTTGTTGGGATCTGGTACTTAAGTTGATGATCATTTCTTCAAATTTCACAGTTTGATCTTCCTCACATTGATCTATACAAATGAAATCCATTTGCACAATTTTATTGCAAATGCTGCTGGAAGCATGAAAAGTGCAAAATCAAAGTCATTTGAAAATGTAACATCAACTATTTAATTTGTTGTTTATGTACAGGCAATGGATGTGATCCTGCAAGACCTCTCAGACCATTTAGATGAAGACATGGAAAATTTGTTTGAATATGAAGTCTCCATGGATCATTCAGGTGAAGAAGACATAGTTTTGTAAGACAACTCGGACGATATTCACATTTCAAATGAAACAATTGATATTTTCAAAGCCATATTTTGATTGTGTTACATGGCAGGGGTGGCGTCAGCTAAAATTACATGATTAAGTCATATAGGGCGCGGCCCCTATTATATGGCATGAAATTGTGAAGAGTAGCAATAATTTTTGTGAAGCAATATCTCAACATATCTTGATAACATTTATAATAATTATAATATGCAGGCATTTACAGCGTGTTTGTTGCCAGGATGCCCGCCCTCAATTTTCTAAACAATTGTGTTTTTTTGCATATGCTTAATGTTTGTCCACGTACTGATCACTATGTGAAATAGCTAAGTGTGCAAATCATTGTCCTTCGCATGGAAAATTACTACTTTGTAATAAAATTCCGGATGCAGAATTTTTTTAAACACAGTATCATATGCTACTGTTAGCTGTAATATAAAAGTTCATTACATCCAAATGAATAATCTGATTCTTCACACCATTTTTTAATATACAAGAATGATGCACTTGTAGAACGATTTAAAAGATAACACATTTCAAAATTGTGTATGATATTATGGTATTCATTGCAAGAGGTATTGCAATAACTTGAAGACTAAAGTGAACATTTTTGTATTTTGCTAAGGGGTGCAATGAGAAAGACATCTTTGAAAAGATAATAACAAATCTTCTAAAATGATTTTTTTTTGGTGAACTTGATTGCAAGAAATGTCACAGTAAGACATATTTTGCTAAGAGGTGCAGTTAATGAGACTGGACAATGTTGTATGTCTTCTGATAACATGTCTCCAGAGGTCAATCGTGTATGGCAAATATCAATTCATTCAAATCTATGCTCAAAGATCATTGTATCCTTAGGTTTATTCCTTTGCTGTATTTTTCCCATTTTGTTTACTTTTCATTGTCATACTCTGCGCTTTGTAACCGTCGGAAAAGGCGCATTATAAATGTATGTTATATTAAGGAGGGAATGTGCGTGTTCTTGTCAGTTTAAGTCTGATAACCTACATGCATGTATATCAGAGGATACCATCTGTTCACAACAATTGAGTAATTTGCTTTATGCCCACATGAACGAATAAGGTCTGGTGTCAATCTTCCATTGAACACACATGCAGACTAGGCATGGCTCGTTATTGCTTTAAGTGAGTCAGCAGTTCATCTCAACTTTGTTGTGGTAATTGAGTATTGGGGTGGGGCATGGATCATGTTAACAACTGACATACGCCTGATCTGATGTACTCAGGCTGATCATGAAATTGATATCATGAGATGAAGCCAAAAATAACTTGGATAATAAAAGTAATTAGGAATTTATCATGTAATTAATTGACACGGCAAAGTGGCGATTTACAAGTTAAGATTCTGAACAAACTGCAAAGAGATCAATTTCCATATTAGTCTATTAAAGTGGATCATATTGGGCCACGGTTGTCCTTACATGGCTATTTAAAGCTAAGATGTACCATCAATCTGCAATTGGATATTTTGTGTTTTATGTGAAAGACCAGAGTAATACACCTGTACTCTAAAATAGCTTTTAAGTTTGACATTGAAATCAAGAGTGATTAATGTGTGTATATACAAAATTTACACTAATAAGCAGTAAATCATCCATCATAGGGTTCACCATGGCCAGTTTGATCAAGGTATTGGATGGAAGACTTAATTCATCTTATAGGTATTCAAAATATTTTAATAACGATGATAAATAAAATTAAAAATATATGAGTCGGTAACCCGCTTTCCCTAATTAATGACTGTTTCAGGAGCACCACAATACCATTTTCAAGGGAGTGGAGTACAATCCCCATGTGCAGACAGTATTTCACAAAAATTTAGGTGTATCCTTGGTGTATGGCCTAAAGAAATCAATGAAGCCTATATGGAATAAAGTCTATAAACCCCATTTAACTCTATATCTATATATTATTTGATGTTGAAACATGAAGATTTCCCTCAAATTCCTCAAGAAGGACAAAGGTCCACTTTTAGCTGATTTTTTTTGATAAAGGTAAAGGGGACGGACCTGTGTATGCAGGAACAGAGTGCCCATCTCTCTTTCGAAGCGATTGGGCCAGACTCTACCATATAATGTTGCTGTAGTGGGATTGCCACACCTCATCTACAGCGAGTCTGTTACCTTCCCAGCATTGAATAATGCCGGTACCCATTTATACACCTGGGTAGAGAGGAGTAATTGAGGTAAAGCGCCTTACTCAAGGACGAAACACATTGACCCCAGCGGGGCTCGAACCCACAAACTTTGGCGTGCGGGCCGAACGCTGATCCGCTGGACCACATGTGCCCTCAATTATTTTTTTTAATTTTTTTTGATAAAATGTCCAAATCTAGAGAATTTCTTAAAAGAAAGTCCACTAGTTGGTGCTAAAATGTTCAAAAAGCAAAAAAAAGCACCATTTTAGGGGGGTTAGCTCCACGTTTAGCAAAAAAGTCAATTTTAAAAAAAGTCCACTTTTTCAAAGTCCCGCACCCCCCCAAATAAATCCTACGTATGCAATGATGCAATCTCACTGGTTCTTAAAGATGTTAGTCAACTGGGATGCACTCACTGGTCTGTTTAAAATAATGCAGTCACTTGTGTAATATGGCATGATAGATATATGCATGTACGTGGTACATATAGGCCCTAAAACTTTATAATTTTTGTGCAAGGAAAATAAGGGTTTAAAGTTGGAACCTAACCACAGCAGACTTAAAATACACATTTCAATGTTTCGGCAAAGAATAAATGTAAAATGGTTTAATAATACATGTACTTAATTTAATGTAGTATGCAGTGCATGTACATAAATCACATAATAACAAAATAATGAGCACTGTCATTCATATCAGTACTAAATGTTGTAAAAAAGATCTGAAATAAAAGTTTATCATGGAAATTTATATGAATTTGTGTATTATTTGATCACAAAAGTGGATTTTTGAAAGGTGTACTCTGCAATTAACTACAACTATATGTACTAATGATAATAGTGATGGATATAATAATTTGCCATCTATAATACAAGTTGCCCCCCCGGGATTGGGTGGTGTCATCATTAACCATAGCAATGAATTACAACCATCAAGTCTGACCATGCACTATTTAAAATTCGCGCTAGTGTATAACCCGTAGCCAGGAATTTGTTTATCATCGCAGTGTTAAAGAAACAGTATAATAACACCAGCAAAGCGTAATGCAATAGTATTAACCACTGCTTATTCATTCATATACCATGCAGCATAACCCCTACAAAAAAAAAAAATTGAGGCAAGCGACGAACTTTAACATCACAAAGCAGACCTTCAAACTGACAAAGCGGACCTTCAACATCATAAAGCGGACCTTTGTCATTTTGGGGGGGCGTCGCACCTCGTGGCTACGGCCCTGTGTATAACGTGTTATGTGATACGCCGGGCACATTTGCATCGTACATACGATAGGAAATACACATGAAAGCGTCATGTGTGAATGTGTATGACGCTACTCTGTCGTCCGTATCGCATAACACTCGGCGGTCCGGTAAGTACGTAATCCTGTTCCTAAAATTGAAAAAAAAAAGTTGGCGTAAATTGAAACGAGTGTTTGAAAATTCTCCAGACTGGAAAAATATCGAAAGGCATTGTGGGAAAAAATAGATGCGACCGTAGCGATTATGTGTCTGCAAGAACCGAAGTACCCGACAAGAACGTTCAATTTTCTCGCTAGGTTCTATAGGTTCAGAGCCAACAATTACGATACATATTCAAAACAAAACAGAGATTTAGTATCATTTACACACATTGGCTCTGACGGACTGATAACTGTAATCTCTCGCGCAGTACCAATTTAGATAATATCTTTTGCAGTCTGTGACACAGACTACACCGTGGGAAATACTTACCGGGCTGCCGTAGCATAACACATAGACATTATCTATATACACCACTGACCTCTGCACATGGATAGCGGGCTGCCGCACAGTTGAATGGTCGCTAAGTGAAACAACAGGAAGTTGGTTTTTGACCGTGACAATATGGCGGAAACAATGCATACACCTGCTGGTGCACATATTCCACACAGATGTTCTATTGTTGGACAAGGTGTATGCATTGTTTCCCGCCATATTGTCACGGTCAAAAACCAACTTCCTGATGTTTCAATCGGCGACTCTGACCCACTATCCATGTGTAGAGGTCAGTGATATACATTTGCGCGAATTTCAAACAGCGCATGGTCAGACAATAATGTTTTTATTTTTTTTTTATTGAAGATGGTATGAACTTCATATTTGGTGCTTAGGATACTTGGGTGACCAAAAAAACAAATATAAAAAAAAATCACATAATTTGCATATTTAATTGGCGGCCATCTTGGATTTTAGGTGTTGGATTTCAAAAGAGTTAAAAGTATACATGCTAGAAGCCTATTTTTTTTTAACCCTCGTCTACCGAAGGGGGGGTTACCACCCCCCCTTCAGGTTTTTTCCCCGGCTTGCTAAAACCCCCTTTTTGGTGCCAAATTATTGAATGTAATTGTTAATTGTCATGTTCCGCTCCTTTTAATCCAAAAAAAAACATCCACCGGGGTATAGGTAAGATACAGGGTGATCCCAAAGTGATCGATGGGGGGGGGGTAACCACCCCCCTCCGGAAGAGAAGTACCAACATGCCTAACACAACACAGGAACATCACAGAAACTTGATTTTGGTACCAATAGATAGCTATGGTCCTCCTCTTTCCATTGATACCAAAATGAGTACCAACATGCCTAGCATTACGTCACAATGACGTCATAAAGTTTGCATGTCAGCAAAACTGCCATTTCCATAGACACACACAGTGAAAAATTCAATTTTTCGCCAAAAAGGTTAGGAAAATCAGATTTTCATGCGGTTTTTGACTCTACTTGATGGGAAATGACTAGTTTTATATAATGACATCATTTTAGAGCTATAATAGGGTGTTTGAGTCGCTAAAATTGCGAAATATCAATTTTCCACCCTATATTCAGTATTTTCGTACTTTCCTCAACATAT
>JAMKCH010087933.1:0-11676 GCA_023653785.1 Ophioderma brevispina | reverse complement strand
CAGCTCCCGCATTTTTTGCACCCCTGACCAAAATATACAAAAATGTCCTTTTATTAGAATTTGTTCAAGGTTACATAGGACATGTGTCACATTAAGCCTCTACTATTACGGTCCTCCCTCAATTTGTTTCTCCACCCTAAAGAAGGTTGTTTGAAGGTTTTGCTTTTATTTTTTGTGAGAAAAACAATTGGTGGAGCAAGGGCGAATCACTGCACCCTGTGATGCAGTTTCAGGATTTGGCTTATTTTCAACAGTGGTAATGAGGCTTCTGATGTGGTCCAAATGAAATATTTGTCCAAGAATAGTTAATTAGATATCATCGATATCCACTGATTTTACAATAGTATTTTGGCTGTTTTCATTATAGATTATGGTCAATCTTTTGGTTTATTGGATACTTGTACAGACTGACGAATTGGCTAATTTGTGTTGAGAAAACGTGGAAAAATGTTGATTAAAAGTGCTTTCCATGCTGAAAGATAATGATAACTTCATTTGTAAGCCTCAAGACTGTTTTTATTGTGTTTATTGACACTCAAACATGGGTATAGACACCATCTTTTAGCTTCTAGGCCAATTGGATGAGTAGTTATAACCCATCATAGGCCGTATAAAGGTCGTTGACCTTTGACCTTGAATATCTGACCAACGCAGCAACTAGAAGGCGGGACAAATTTTTTTGTAATTATTCATATAAAGGCCTACCAGAATATACAAAGAGTCCTTTTATTAGAATTTTTTCAAAGTTGTATAGGACATGTGTCATATTACGCCTCTACTATTTTGCAATTGGGTCAATCTTTTGGGTTGCCAGCCTGTTTACAATCCTGGAAAAATGTGATAATACGCAAAATTCAGTGTTTCACCCCTTTCCCGACACCGTAGAGGGTCCAAATTTAAAACCTTATTATATTTTTACTAAATGTAGTGATTTTTAAGGGATTTTCACATGATGCATTTTAAGATTTGTTGAATCATTTGCCATAAGGTAAACATTCTTACAATAAAAAGGCTATTGGAAACAAAGCTTAATTTAAGATATTGTAAAATACTAAATACCATTACACCCCACACCATTCCTGATTCTTTCAGGGATGAGTTGAAACAAAAATAAGTGAACATATTGACAAAATCTACATGACATTGTAATATTTTGTCCTATTTTCTGATAGTACAAAGGCTATTGGAATGCAGTTTTGGTAATATTCGCTGTAGAAAGCAGTTTTGGTAATATTCGCTGTAGAAGTGCCATGTAATAGGATTTGTTTCCCCAGCAATAGGTCCAAATAAATCACGGGGCACATGGCATGCTATACACTGCAAGGTTTGAATTACCCGCACTATAAGTCATGATTACGTGGCACTTCTACAGCAAATTGTATGTACATGAATTGCATAGTTCGATCGAGGTCAAAAAAAAAGGTCCCTCCCTCATCAAATTTTGAAGTCTCCGGACGTGAATCAAAAATATTTTTTTATGGGGCCTAATAATAATAATAATAATCACTCTAACTATAACCTTTGGGGGAAATCTAAATAGTCATTGGCTTATAATGAGTTCCTTTTTATTTAAATTAATTAATAACTGACTTTGTCCCATTGTGCAAAAACAATGATTAATGGGTTATCCATGACCACACATGAATAAATTACCTATCATTGGAAAGAGGGGATTTGTGGCTTAAAGGTGCTTGTTCCGAATTATGTGTATTGTGTTCTCTACTTGATGTGAGAGCCTGGCACTTGCACATACACCCCATCAAGTACCGTGGGTAAAAATCTTGCGGTTTTGATGGTAGACGCAATAATGCATGTTGCAAAGCCCTATTCAATACTGTGCTAATATTGATGGTTAACCACTAAAACGGCGGTTTTTTGTTTATATCTTGGGAATGAAATGGATTTGAAGGCTCAAATTTCATGACGAGAATGAGAAAAATACGGCCTTTCATCTGATATCAAAATCGATACTACTTCCGGTTAAATCAGGGGGTCCCAAAGACGATCGGAACACGCACCTTTAAGATGGCACTGGTTAATTTTGGAATAATTTTACAAAATTACCACAAAAACTGTTGCGTTTTATTGATACGCCCTATATATCATTGCAAGGTAGTTAGTGGTCTCAAATTGTGGTGTCACTTTTTCAATTGGGGCCAATTTAAGTTTACATTGGTCAAACTTTTAAAATAATCCAATCATGTTGAAACGTATGCCATTTTTACCCAATAACTCAAAACCAATGGTCATAGATGGTACAAACTATACATATTTGGTATCCTTATGACTACACGGACAATATGGCATACGTAAGTAAACATGTAACATAACCAAAACAATACTTTGCGGGAGTCCTCTTTCCTCAGGCGATAATTTGCAAGTATTTAAAATATAGTGTAACTTTCAACGTTGACCCCTGTACAAATTGAGATTGACCCTTTTACCTTTTTATTCATTTTACCCTATAACTCCAAAACCAATAGTCGTACGTGGTACAAACTATATATTTTTGGAATCCTTATGACTAGACGAACAATATGGAAAGTGTTTCAACATGTTTGGAGTACATGTAGTTTTAAAGTTTGACACCTGTGTAACCTTAGATTGGCCCCTACTGAAAAAAGTGACAACACAATTTGAGACCATTAACTACCTTGCATTCATATAGAAGGTCCATACTAACTACCAAAGATTTCAAACCTTAGATATAGGCGGGCATGCGCGAACTCCTTAAATAAGGATCCTATGATATTCTGCTCCTGCTCTATGTTGTTTGTTCATTTTCCCTGCTCCAAACCTGTGTGCAAGGATCTCATTTTTTAGAGTTGGTTGTTACCTTTACAACAAAAACTGACACAGAGGTTCCCTAGGCTATGCCTCGTCCGACGGCATTGTCAATACGCCGAAGAGTTCATGCACTCCGACGGGAAGGGTACAAACAAGCCAAAGTCGCTGATTTCCTCGGGATATCGCAGAGTATGGTCTGTAAGATCCTAAGACATCATCGAGAGGTGGGTCATTTGAGGCCACGAAAATCTTCAGGACGACCACGATTGACTACCAGACGAGATGATCGTCGACTGCTTAATATGTGCCGTAGAGTCCGGAAAATGGCAACGAGCCGTCTTCGTCGTGAAGAAGACACTATGGAATCAACGTTTCCCGCCAAACTGTAAATCGGAGATTGCTTCAACCCAGATAGCATTACAACGTTGGGACAATGTTGGCCCAACATCACACGCGATGGTGGGCCAACGTCGACAAGTGACGTCGGGCCAACGTCATTTTGTCCGTCGGCCCAACGATGGACATGCGTCGTATTTTGACGTTGGACCAATGTTTGGCCAGCATTAGGCCAACGTTATCCCAACCCTAATAAAACGATGTTTTGCCATGTTATAAAATCACTAATTGGGCTCCATGAATAAAAAAAGAACATTTCCCTATGGTTTTTCACACTTAATACACCAGTATAGTTCATATCTTATGTTTAGGTATATTATTATATAGTAACTGAAAATCGACTTATCGCCTTGACCGGGATTCGAAGCAGGGACCTTTGTATTAGAAGACTGGCGACTATCCAATTGAGCTAACTTGTCCTGCTTAATATCAAAGGGCAATATATAATATATCAATTGTAAAAAGCTTCAACACTTGTCGACCATCCAACGACCATTTCCCCACCGTTTTCCCAACGTCGGCTTGACGTTGGTTTGCCGACCATCTAACGACCATTTTCCCCACCGTTTTCCCAACGTCAGCTTGACGTTGGTTTGCCGACCATCTACCGACCAATTTCCCCACCGTTTTCCCAACGTCGGGCTGACGTTGGTTTGCCGACCGCGACCGTGACGACGTCGGCCCGACGTCAGTTTGCTATCTGGGAACATGGTTACCAAGCAAGACGAATGACCAAATGTCCACACTGTGTTTATGGACGAGAGCCGCTACATCCTTGACCACCAAGATGAAATACAAAGTGTTCGTCGATTACGTGGTGAGGACCTCCGAGATGACTGTATTCAGGAATCGACTCAAGGTGGCGGCTCAGTGATGGTTTGGGGGCGGTATTCACTATGGAGGAAAAACGTCACTGGTGGTGCCAGATGGAAACATGACCGCCGTCGTGTACCTGGAAATTCTAGAAAACCATTTTCTGCCACATGCGAGAAGGGGTTTATGCAAATAATATTCGGCTGCAAGACGACGACGCCACGCCGCACATCAGGGCCGCTGTAGTGAGAACATTTCTTGAGGCAGAGGAGGTGGAGCAGATACCATGGCCTGCTTGCTCCCCTGATTTGAACCCTATCGAGCATGCCTGGGATGCCTTAGGCCGAGCCATCAGTGACAGGGACAATCTTCCTCAAACTCTACAGGAGTTAGCTCAGGCTCTGACCGATGAGTGGGACGCTCTGCCCATTGACATCATAAACAACATTGTGGACAGTATCCGCGACGTCTAGACGCACTGTTTCATGCCGGAGGTGGCCAAACTCGATATTAGTGACTGATTGACATTTACAACAGTACTATTGAACATTTCGATGCACGAAATCACTCAAAATGTGTTATTTGTAACACTAACTGATGTGAAAAAATTGTAACAAAATCCTTAAATCTGCTTAGCAGGGGACTGTAGTGAAAGAGTGTGCGCTTCCTGATAAAATTGTGAATTTTTGCACACAAGTACACTGGGCATTGATAATCCATAAAATTGATGGAAGCACTTGCCCTTAATGGACCCCAGCTTGGGTTTCAAGTTTATACAGGGGTCAAAATTTTAAAATGTTTCGAGTGTGTTGAAAAGTACACCATGATGTTGGTCTGGTTACAAGGATTCCAAAAAGGTATAGTTTACACTATCTGTGGTTTATAGTTTCGGAGTTATGGGGTAAAAACTCTAAAAATAGTGAAAAAGTCAATTTTGGTGTGTACATGGGTCAAAAGTTACAAAGTTGCCTTGATTCGGGTAATATGTGGTGCAAATTGTTTCCCTAGCTTAAAGGATTGAAATAAGGAATAGTTTGCCTTATCTTTTATGCTTAGTTTTCACGTTACCCGGCAAAATAGGTCACAGGTCAATAGAATCCAATAGCTGCCAATAGCTGTTGACTTTATTCGCCATTTTGGTTAATAACCAAACGCTTAAGATAGTCAAAACTATTCCTCTATGAGCTGACCAACAACTTGAACCATGTTTTACACAATTTGGAGCAACTTTTAATTTTTGACCCCCTGTACAAACCAACCCCCTGTACATAATTCCAAAACTATGAGGCATAGGTAGTATATCCTATACCTTTTTGGAATCCTTGTAACCAGACAAACAGCATGGTGTGCTTTTCAACACAATCGGAACATTTTAATTTTTCATCCCTGTGTAACCTTGACCTCCAAGGTGATGGTCATGAAAGGGGTGTGGCAAGTGCTTCCATGATTTTTTTTTATTATCAATGCATATAGTGCTTGTGTAGCAACATTCACAGTTTTATCCAGATTTGCACACTCGCATGAAATCTGTGCACTACGATTCTTGGAGATTTTGGCCCGAAATCAATCATGCTCCAGGAGGATATATTTTCAACTCGTCTCATAGGGGCGCTATTCATTATTATGTGTGCGCTTTATTCCGTTAATGTTTATATTGAAGTATTACAAAAGAACGACTTCCTGCCGCCTCGGATTGCGTGGCGTGTGTCTGTGGGCGCTCGTCTTGTTATCTAAAGGTCGTGGGTTCGAATCCCACTCCAGGAACAAAATTTAGTTTATGATTTTATTTGTATTTTAGAGTTGGAGATTGGAATCATAAAAATATCAGAGTTGTGGATTGAAGTAGAAAAATATTGAATAGCTGCCTTATGAGATAATAAGACTGGTCATGGTCCTGGAGCATGATTTCGGGCCAGAATCTCCGACGTGCGTGCACTACAGTCCCCCACTAGCTGTTCAAATATCCCGTTTTCCTTTCAGGCTTAGAACACATTTCGTAAAGGGTTAATACTTGTGGACTAAGTTCATGGTGATATGTCGGAAAAGACTGATCAGACAAGTAGTGTGGCGATATACACCCTAGATATCTTAAATAACTCACACTGTAAGAATCATTCCATAAAACGTGGTAAAATATTTTATTCCAACTTTATGAGAAACAGTGTATTACACTGGATCTGGATGTGGACTTTTTCCCAAGATGCATCTGAAAAACATTGCTGGTGTGACGTATTGCGAGAATTGTTGGAAAGGGAGGAAATACTACGCAACTGGGCACTACATAAATATCCTAAACAGCAACCCTGAATGGAAAAGTAAAGGGTTTGTTGGATGGCAGCAGTGATAATGGAGATTTCCATGCATTTGAATCATCATATTCTTCAGTGTTGGCCAGTCGGTAAAAGTGTTGTTGTTAATGTTTTTTAACCTATACTTTGCTGCATCGTATCTTACTTTCTTACTTCATGACGGAGGTGTGTGATATAAATCACAAGCGAGAAAATAAGTATGCCATGTAATTGCCTTTTTTTCTACAACATAGCATCTATTCGTTAAAGAAATCGCATTAGCATAGACTTTGACTTTTTTGGCAACTGTTTGTGAGACATAGCATGGCCAAAGCATGGAAGAAAGAGATAAGAAGGAAGCACAACGACCCACTTTGCTTTGACCAATCCATCTGCAGCCCTATAATTGCAATCGTTATCATATCCTCACAAGTGGCGTGGCCCTTCCGATGATAATCCTAATCCGATTTTCTCGCTTGGGAAAATTCGCAGTTCGTGGTTGTTTTTTTCATTGCGTAAAGATTCCGGGTCATCGGGAATCAGCGAATCAGCACCCGATGAATGCTGCGAAGAAAATACGGCTTACGTGGAAACCGGTCAACACGCCCGGGGGGGGGGGGGGGGGGGTTCTTGTGGTCGGGAAACCATGCTCGTTCCAAAAAAAGAGGGACTAGATTCAAATGCGGGACTACCGCTTAGGGGTTATCAAATTCTCAATAATCAAGTTCTAGTCCCGCTAGGGGTACAAATTCAGTTGTGATTGTGACTGGTTCAATGATACAAATAGGAAAAATTAACCTAAACATATCAGCAAAATAACCCTAAGTGTGTATTTTTTCTTGCAGTAACACAAGTGTCATTTTTCTTGTATATTGGCTATTTTAAATGTGTATCTTTTTTCATGTTTCAATTATCTTCAATCTTCAACCAATATGTATTTTGTTCATCATAGAATACAGGAAAACAATATGATAAAAAATAATGCAGTACAGTGAAATATTAATTGTTACAATATTTATTTAAAATATTTTGCATACAAGTAAAGAAGTGGAATTTCAAAAGAGAGTTTATAACTGGGATAATACTAATGGAAAATATATTTAAAATAGCACAGCAAGGATGTCATATTACTGCTGTACAGTTAGGTGTATATTTTCACTGAAAACTAGTATAATTTCACCAAAACTGGTCCCATTAGGAGCCGGGTATATTTTAACTGAAAATTGGTCCCGTTAGGGGTCACTTTCAGAACCACTGGAACGAGCATGGGTGCCCAACGAAAATCCAAGACCGCCCCGGGTCAACACGTTCAAATTTAGTCAAACTTTCATCCTTTATTTCTCACACTAGGCAATCATGGGCACTAAAGCTGAACGCATAACGATGTACAAACACTGCGGATTTAACGAAAACAACACAACGACATATAAAGATAGCCCAATTGGGCGGGTAAAGTTTGATGTGGCAACACTTTATACGTGTTGTGCCGAAACACCCGGGTGCCGAAATACCCGGGTGCCGAACTTCCCTCCACTCGGAACTGCCGAAATACCCGGGCATTCGGCAGAGGAGAAGGGAAGTGGAAAATAACGTGTTGTTTATGTGTAGAGCACGTGTTTACGCATTTTTCGTGATTTTATGGACAATTCTACAATGAAACTCATTAAAAAGCAGGCTTTTGGCATTTAGGAACAAGCATGCATGTAATAGTAGACGTAAATACGAACTTGTAACGCCAAAAGTACCCACATAGACCCCATGAAGACCCCTTGCTAAACGTTCGTTTAGCAAGGTAGCCGAATTCGGAAACAATGTATACGCATTGATATACATATAGCTCCCATTGTAAAGGTCCCCTTAGGCCGGTTGCAACACGGGTTAGGTTTAGGATTGGGGTTATAGGGCCTATAGGACCTAGGGCATGTAGGGTTAAGATTAGGGTTAGGAATTAGGTCAGGGTTTAGTTATTAGGGTCCGGATTAGACCTATGTGATTTTTTACTTCACAAATAATAAGGGGTTATGTGATTTTATTTTTTTTTCTGATGGGGAGGGTCATGTTAAATTTATTATTCAGTAAATCAAACACCTATCTGCGTCAGCAGTAAATCATATGATGTACCTAATTGTGTGTGTGGGATGGCCGCCGGGATGGCCGATGGGTGTATGGGCCGCGGTGTATGGGTTCTATGCAATAGGGCCTATAACTTTACATTGGGGGTTATGCAATTTTCCAAACACATCTTTCAATTTCTGCGGCCCCCTCCTTTGTAAATAATGAACGGGCCCTAAAATTATCAGTTTAAAGCTAATCTTAGCCTGTCGTACGAGCTGAGTCAACTGAACACCTGGGGAACACCTATTTCGTGTCATCCTGTGTCCGTACAGCCAATTCACAAAAGAACTTAGTTACATCCAACAACCGCACGCTGTAATAAGGATCCCTCTGTGCCGAACTATTGGGATAACCCATTGTTTCGGCAAGTAACCCTGCCGTTCGACAGGGTGATGACGTAGCCCGCATTTTCGGCACGAATAATTGCCGAAACACCGGGCGTTTCGGCAGATACCCCTGCCGTACGACAAGGTCATCTGCCGAAAGACCGGGCGTTTCGGCATAGCCCGGTATTTCGGCGCAGCATACGGGAACAGAGACAAGTTTTCAATACAGCAGTGGCGTGCTTCAGCATCGCAATCATTTCCAGACAATGGCGGCCAAGACTCAATAGCGCCTTTAAGGCGTAATACCCAAATGGATAAAATATACAACTGCGATACAGACTGCAAACTGCACACTGATTTTTCGTGAATATTTGGGGCTTACGTGTTAAACCAATGATTTACTGCTGTGACATTTTACCACTTCATGCAGTCTTACGGAATAAAACTCATACACACCAATTATGCCCAGTGTGCATAAGCTTTATTCCGTACGACTACCTCAAGCGGTAAAAATAGCCTGCACAGCGGTTACGGCGGTCCGGTAAGTATTTCCCATGGTGTAGTCCGTGTCACAGACTGCGAAAGATATTATCTAAATTGGTACTGTGCGGGAGATTAACGCTATCACCGTCATGGCGAATGTGTGTAAATGAAACTAAATCTGAAATATCTCCGGAAAACGAAGGGGTTCTATGGAGGTTTTGCATCAGAGGGTCCGTTACTATGTTTTGTTTTGAATATGTATCGTAATTGGGTCTGAACCTATAGAACCTAGCGAGGAAATTGAACGTTTTTGTCGGGTACTTCGGTGCTCGCAGAAACGAAAAAGTGAACACGCAATCGCTACCGTCGCATCCATTTTTCCCACAATGCCTTTCGATATTTTTCCAGTCTTGAGAATTTTCAAACACTGGTTTCTATTTTCGCCAACTTTTTTTTCAATTTTAGAAAGATGATTACGTACTTACCGGACCGCCGTACACAGCGGTAGAGCTATGGAATACCGCCATCGCCTGATTATTTCATTGTTGGAATCCTGGACAGTGAGTGCGCTATCACATGTGACTGAAATATTCAAGGGGGTGTAGGAAAGGATAACGTCCGCTACTTCGGAAAAAAGGATTCCAAAATTTGCAAATAATGATAAGCACAATAAACATGTTAACAAGAGCAATAGACAAAACATAAATGCATGATTTTCATCTTAATTTTTATTGATCTAAATGTATTTGTGTAACTCTAGTATTTGCTAAGGGGAAGGCTTCTTATCGGGCCTACTTGGCTTTCCAGCCTTCTCCATAATATTTCTCTTCTTTGATACATTTCATTGTTTTGTCACCTATATTAAAGGGATGTGTTAATATAGGTACCTTTGTTGTTTAATATAAATTGTGATGAATATACAGTTGAATTCATCTTGTTGACTTCTAAAGTGCACCTTTTACCTTTATATACCTTGATATTTCAAGGTATATAAACAAAATTACCTGAACATTGTATAGAATATTGATTCGTAAAAGGAACACGGGAAATGAGTAGCATGTCGCGAATATTGAAATTCAGATTTGGTTACGGTATTTTGAATAGATTCTTTCATTTCTTTCTATCATTCTGCAATTGTCAAAAGTGCATTTTCTGCACCCACTTTGCCTGCTCGCAGTCGAATTCAGCAGCCATGTGCATGTGCATGAAAGTGCATGTAATACTGTACTTTATTCCGTCAAGGCTGCTGAATTGAAATGGGAGCAGACAAAGTGGGGTCACAAAATGTACCAACCCGCATGTTAGTGGAGTCAGGCATGTCTCGTAGATTACTAGTTTAACCCTCGTCCAACCAAGGGTTTTTCTACTACATTCACGACTGGGGGGGGGGGGGTGTTTTCGTAATTAAGGGATAAATATCATCTTGTTTGGTATCAGTGTGTTATATGTCCTTTCTTCAAATGAAGTACAAACATAGTGACGTTCTAGTGACGTCATAGCCGAGAGTGCGTATAATAGAGGTCGTCTAATTTGAAAAATCTCAAAAATCAAGGGGTTTTCGCCATTCATGCAAGAAAAATTGGTATTTATTTGGCAATGATAAATGCCAAAGTAAGCATACACATATTACTACTTTAAAAATAAGAAAAAAAACCAAATATTGTAAGCATTTGCTTACAGTAGCATCATAAGTAACATAAGTACCATTTTTGGCATTTTACACAGTAAAGTATAGGAAGGTGGCAACCACCCCCACCTTCTGACTTTGACGGGACACCTTAGGGACCCTCCAAATTTGTTTTCGCGCTGGCTGCTTAGCGCGTGGGATTTTTGCGCCGATTTTTTTGTAATTGCCTGACTTTTAAATGCGCTTCTTTTCATACCAAAATAATTAAAATCGGCGAAGCCGTTAATGAGTTAATATAGGGAGGGTCCCATGGAACCCCCCCCCCCTTGGGCACTAACGGAAGTCATCTGAGAATATTTATAAAAATCAAAGACCAACCCAAAAAACCAACCCAAATTTTTTTTGCTGATATTTGTTCACACATACATAAGTAAACAATTATTAGTAACAGTAAAAATAATTGGAAAGAGTTCCATATGTACCCCCCTCATATATATTTACATGATACAAAATTTATTTTAATATTGGTCTTGTTTCATCAAAAACGGAATAAACAGCTAAAATAATTAAATTTTATATTGCATGTAAATATATGAGGGGGGGGGGGTACATATGGAACTCTTGCCAAATAATTAACCCTTTATGTGCTGAAAACAAACAATTTCATTGTGGACGTTGCTAAACCGTTACTGTACAAAGTCTATGGGAAAATGACGTGTATTTTGCAACCCCCGTAAAAAATACAGGATTCCCTAAAACTGCAAGTTTTGTGTTAAATATATGTTATTTGGGTCTTCTAGAGTAGATATCAACAAAAATAAGTTTTCAAAAAGTTTGATGT